>ML822778.1:6996-24447 GCA_009831015.1 Picea engelmannii
CCCCTGAAAACAACAAAAATCAATGACTGGTAAGGGAATATTTGAGAGGATAAAGGCTAAATAGGTAATGGTCTTTCAGTTTCAATATCGTTGTGTATGGATAAAGAAAGGAGAAACATAAATCAAATCAGAGCACCATTAGAGATGAATTCTGACCTAACTTAGAAGAAAACACAGGGTTTAAATGGTTGAGTCTAAAGCACCACGAGATGAATTTTAAACCCTTTAAATATTTCCAATTTAAACAAATGAAACATACATGAATTTGCAAGAAACAAGAAGTACGTATGAAGATAGGATCACAATACATCAAACCACCACCACTAGAATCTTTTCATCAAAAGCTTTAGGACCTTTGCATTTATATTTCCATCAGATTCAGAAAGTTACATTCAAGAGTGCCCTCTCTACACTACTTTTCCAACCTAGATTTTATAAAAAAGATCCAATATATAGAAAACTAACACCCTCCTAGGCTGATATGTTCGAACTACTTCCCCCTGGACAACCTTTTCAACAAAATTTACTAAATCTAGAAACCTGACTGCACCCAAATCATAACATAACTGGCATATTTGTTTCAATCATTTGGTCATGCGTAAGATTCGACCATCTGGTTGTGATAAATCAACGTTTTATTCTAAGGGGTGGCCGAGTAATCATGCATACTTCTAGAAACTTTGTCACCTTTGTATAGTGGACTCTGGTTGTTGTTGCACGATCACTGGCTATAGCATGCATGTGGCGAGTTTGTGTAGTGGATGTCCATTCATGGTTGCCCGTGCAACTCCAAGTGGCAACAACGGTTGGGGACCATGCATCTCCTTCAAAACTTGCATGCATTTCATAATACCTTCCCTTATCATTAGGTAAGCTTACAACGTTTGAGCAAAAAATATTCACTGCGCAAGTGTTGCATCTAACTTCTTATTAACATAATAAAGAAGGATATGTACAAAGAAAGATTCCATGACACGACCCAAAAATACAAAAATGTGGCTCCCTCACTCATGCCTACGTAAATCTAGTTAGGGGATTTAGCTTGTCCTTATTTTCTTCCTCCATCTTTGCCTCCAAGCTTAAATATCTGACTGCTTTTCTTAAATACCAGTTCCATTTGTTCAAAATATTCACCTGTCTCATCAAAACCGTGCTTCTTTTTAGTTTTGATTGAGCACCAGAGAGAGCTTCACATGCGTTATCAATAGCTAGTCTACACTCTTTGAAATGTTCTGTGATTTTTTCCTCTGACACCCTCTATTCCTCCCTAAGCTCAATGATTTCATTTTGGGCTTCTCTGAGCTAATTTTTCATCCAATTAACATTCTTTTCTTTCACTGTGGGTGAGGTAGGGGGTAACTGACTTGCTCGACTTTGGGACGTTGATGTTTCAATAATCCTTTCTGCCAACGATCTTCTCAACTCTCTATTTTCTTGATAAAATTGGGTAATAACATGTTGCGCTTGCTTTAGTTGTTGCTTCATTTCCTGAACATTTTCATTTTCCTTACCTAACTCCACCCATCTTTCATCATTTCCCTTGTTTTCACCTTCAATAATATCTAGCTAAACAATGTACATGGGAAATCTCTTGGCAGAGGACTTGGTGCACGGTTTACTAGGAGCTTGGATCTCCTCAATTTTATCAGTCAATCTTGACCTGCTTTTCTTCTGGGATGTTGGTTGACTGAATGAAGGGTATTCTATTTCTTTCCCTTTTCTTTTTCCAATAACATATTCCTTTCTCACCTCTGAACTATGAAGTGTTGTTTCTTCTACAGATAGAGGAATGTCTCCTTTAGGGTCTCTAGGTATGTTAGCTGAAATCAAAAAAGAATTCCAGTCCTTGTTCAAATTTCTCAATTCTTTAACCATTAACATTTTAATTAATGAAAAATGGAATAAATTGTTCCCTACATGATCAACCTTGGCATGGACGTTGCCCGCCATATTTCCCAAGATTTGACACAAGAAGAAAGGTAAATTTAAAGGATTTTTCCCTGTGAAGTGCATCAATAACTTGATGTGGTATGGATACACCCTGTCGAACCTTCCTTCACAGGTGAAATATTTTCTTATTATCTTCAAAAGTTTCTCGAAAGGCTCCAAGAGATACTGGCTTAGAATGTCGGCTCCAATTTTTTGATTTCGAAATTCGGTCTTGATGAAACATATAACATGAAATGTCTAAAGGCATTCCTTTAAACCATTTTTCTCCATGTAGAGGGATCTCCGTCGCAACTGACAAAGTTTCCTCTGATGCTTGGAAAGTGATTCCCGCAATTGTCGTGCTGACCCCAATAAAATTGAGGACGAACTGCTAAGCTAGTTTCACATTGTATCCTTGGATCCTTTCGCAGAAATGAATACATATGGCTTGTTCAATAGATTCCCTGATTGTTGGGTCTTCTTTTATCAACTCCAGATCATGAGGTTCAAACCTCATGGCCTTCCCACTTCTCACCTTATTTCTTATCCTTTAGTAAACTGCCATGATGTTGGTATATATTAATTTCATGCGCACAATAATGAATTGTAATATCCTCTCTGCGTGGAAAATAAGAATGATGAACTTTGTAGAGACTACAAGGAAATTTAGCAACAAGAATCTCTGCGTGGAAAACAAAATCAACCATAGAAATTCCTGGCGCAACGAAAAAATTCAACACAGTGGGGAGAATTGGAGTGGTAGCAAACAACGATGGGAGACTTTGCATGGTATGGAATTGTGGAGGAAAATTCCAGCGTAGTTGAAAACTTGGCGCAGTATCAAACAACAATGGGAGACTTGGCAGACGATGAAAAATTTCTACGTAGTGGGAAAACTAGGCATGACAGTAGGAAATTCAAATGGAAGAGGAGATGCAACAAAATCAACACAACATACTTACGTAATGACTATCAGAAAATAAATTTTACACAGTGAAGGGATCCAGAGCTTGATGAAAAAAATACGGATGAAGCACAAACTTTGAAAGTGAAGGAGAGGCTTGAAGGGTGACCAATATTTATGCTTGAACGGATATAGAATGAGATCATGGAAAATAACAACAAGTCCATGGCGAAAAAAAGTTAGAAAGTAGGTTGAATATTTGCGCAGCAAACTCGTGAAACATGTACACTTTTGAAGTGTGCAAAGTACAAATGATAGGAGTGTCATGGTTTTTTACTTTTCTAACTTCATGACTGGGGAATGATGCTCATAATATCTTTTGACGTGACCTTTATCCCAACCACTTGACTCGATTTTTGGTACATAATTCCCACCTTTTCAACATGACTCGAGACTTAGGGAAGTGGACCTTCATGATTTAAACATGGTGAAACTTAAAACCCTTTAACCAACTTATGGCCGGACCCGTTACTCGATGATTTTGAACCACTCTTTATTTTTTCATTGACCTCATAAACTTTAACGCACAAACTATGACTCATCTAGGACTAACTCTAACTGAAAAAACCACAGTGCTAACAACTGGCTCCAATGGGGATGCTATCCTTCCAGTGATGTAGCAAAGAACAAGAGACCAAGTGCCTGAACATTGGGATTTATTTGACTCAAAGACTCTAAAGTGAAAAAACAAACTCGTTTCCATACCCTCTTGACACAACTATGACTAAATTCAGCATAAACTTAGGGCCTTCACTTCAATTTTATGTTGATTACTGATTCGAAATGTTTTATCTGGAAACAAAAATGGTTATTTACCATGACATGAAGAAACTGAAAATATTTTCTAAACAAGATAATATTTGAGAAACCTTCCATTCATAGGTCCCCCACCAATAAGATCTGCGTTAAGCTCTTGCAGCAAATAGGCATTGTTCCCATGGTATGCAACAATCTTGACTGGCCCCATCCAAAGATGATATAACTTCCCATGCCTCCCTCTGTCTTCATTTCTTTCATCCCACTTTAGTACCAAATCATTCACCTTGAAATCATCTTCTTTGGTGTGTCTGTCGAAAATTATTTTCATTTTGTCTTGGTGCAGTTGTGATTTATCGAAGACTCATTCTCTCATTTGTTGTGCATGGACCAATTGGTTTATTCTCCTCAGAGCATCATTTGGTTCAGCTTCTTTCTTTTGCAAAAGTATCCTCACTGGAAATCCTAATGAGGTAGGAAAAACTGCCTCCGTACCATATACACTCTAAAAAGGTGATGTAGAGATAAACCTTTTAGTGGTGATTATGTCATCCCATAATGCATAGATGAGATTTTTGTGCCAAGCTTTCTTGTTTTCCTGCAGAAGCTTCTTAATAATCCTAGTCAAGATTTTGTTAGATGATTCAACCAACCCACTACCCTATGGGTAATAAGCTGTGGAATGGCCCAGATTTATGTTATAGTCACTGTAGAATTTCTCCATTTTCTTAGATTTGAATGGCGTTGCATTATCAGTAATGATATTGACTGGGCAACCAAATCTAGACAAGATATTACTCTCTAAAAATTGAATGATGACAGTATCAATAGCTTGCCTTATGGGGACCACTTCAATCCATTTGGTGAAGTATTTTGTGGCTGTTAGTATCCACCTATGTTGAGCTGAGGATGGTGGATGGATTTCTCTTATAAAATCAAGGCCCCATTGCATAAACGGTGCTTCAATAGAAATAGGATTTAAAGGTAGGGGTTGTAGCTTTCTTTTTCCATCAAAGATATGACATTCATGGCAGTTGGAAACTTCCTTGTATACATCAGAAAAAATTATAGGCCAATAGAACCCTACCCTCAACATTTTGTGTGCAGTGGTCCTCCAATAATGATGTCCCCCACAGTTACCTTTGTGAAACTCTTTAATATCCTTTTTCATTTCTTCCTCCAACAAACAATTTAGTAAGATCCCACTTGGATCTTTCCAATACAAAGAATTGTCCAAAATGCAAAACTTTGTTGCTTTCAACTTCAAAAATTTGTCTTTGGTTTTTCTCAATCCGAGAAGAGCTTGTAAGTTTCTTAATATGTAAATAAAATCAACATACCAAGGAGAATCAAGGAACTTCTGGGATATCTATGGGACTGCTTCTTCTTGTGAATTTTCCGACAAATCAGCAATAAAATTGATTCCCAAAACATCACAATTTGATTGCGCCATTAATTTTGCAAGCCCTTGACTCTTAATCAGCTTTGTAGGCTTGATTTCAAGGTCATACTCCAACATTACTTCTATCCATTTTCCTCTTCTCCCTTCAGGATCAGGCTAAGTCAAAATATCCTTTACAGAAATTCTAAGCACGTAAGCGATGACATGGGAATGTAAAATATAAGTTATGAATTCTTTAAGGGTCTTCACCAAGGCATATGCTTGTGTTTCCATGATGTCATACCTTAGTGGGGAGTCTCTCAATGTACTGCTATAATAAGCTATGGGATTTCAAATTTCTGATCATCTTTTTGCAACAAAACGCCAACAATGGTGTGTTCTGAGGCAAAGGAAAACAAGATAAAATATTTTACAAAATTTGGGCTGGCTAACACTGGAGCCTTGGTCGGTGCCACTTTAATATATTCAAATGAATTCCTAGCTTCAGGAGTCCATTTTATTTCATTGAATTTCCTGAGCATATTTTTGATATACTTTATGATCTCATCCAAGTTGGGAATGAACCTTCTCAAAAAATTTACTTTTCCTAAGAAAGATTGTACCTCTTTCTTGCTCCTGGGAGTGTCAATCTTCAAAATTGATTCCACTTTGTTGGGGTCTATTTTTATGTCTTCTTTTGAAATCATGTGTCCAAGAAATTTTCCTTCTTGCATTCCAAAGTTTGATTTTTTTGGATTTAAAGATATGCCAAACTTTCTACATTTGTGGAAAACCTTTCTTAGATGTTTGAGATGTTGATCATCGGAATCTTAAAATACAGTGATATCATCCAAGTAAATCACAATGAACTTATCCTTTTCATCATCAAAGGCTATGTCCATGTCCCTTTGGAAAGTTTCTCCAACATTCATAAGCACAAAAGGAATTTTTCATACATGAAAGTTCCCCAAGGTGTTTTAAAAGTTGTGTTCTCTTGGTCATCTGGATGCACCATAATATGGTTGTATCCAAAAAAATCGTCAAGCATTGACATATTCTGAGATCCCACCACCTTCTACAAGATGTAATCCATATTAGGAAGTGGCTAATTGTCTTTGAGAGACACCCTGTTTAGATTCCAAAAATCTACACATAATCTTATCTCACCACTTTTCTTCCTGACAGGCACTAGGTTAGCCACCCACTTGGAAAATCTTAAGGACACAATAATCGTGGCATCAAATAGTTTCCTTACCTCCTTTTCAATCAATGGAAACAGAAGAGGGTTGATTCTTCTCAACTTTTTCTTGAAAATATTATGATCATCCTTGATGGGAATTACATGCTTAATTACCTTAGTATTATAGACCTTTAAATATTCATAACTCCATGAAAAAACATCAGGGAAGTATTTCATAAGGTTTATATACCTCTGTTTGATTTATGGACTGAGCGTTTTTTACAGTTTTATGATCTTGGGGTCTTCTTCAGTCCCAATGTTGCAATCTTCTATATCCTCATTATTTGCAGTGATTTTAGGATTTTTGGCTACATCGTTGTTGTCAAAAATCTTTTCCAATGGGACCAAGCCTTTGGGAATAATGTTATTTTTCAACTACACTATATCTCTTCCAACAATATGATTCTGAAAAAAGGTCATTATTGTTAAGCACATTTATATCTTCATTCACTTCACAAAAACACTCATCATCAATATTTACATTAGAAAATTCATCTCTCGTCTGAAGGAACCTTTCTACTTGTTTGTCGTCTTCAAACAATTTCCAATATTTAATGTTATCGGGTACTGTTGGCCTGTGTTTGACTTCAATTTGATACTTTTTATTAAGAAAAATTGAAATTTTGAAAACCAAAGCTGAAGTAGACAAAGCATCTGCAATTTGATTTTGCCCCCTAGAAATTACTGACAAATTGTATTCTGAAATCTCTTCAAGAAGATCAAGCACTAAATTCCTATATGCTCTCAATATAGGATGCTTGGGCTGATATATACCCTTTACCTGGTTAATGAAAATCTCAGAATTCCCATGTACAACGATCCTTCTAGCACCCAATTATTTTAAAGTCTTCAATCCCAAAATCAGTGCCTCATATTCGGCCATATTATTGGTACAATCGAAGGCGAGCTTGTAAGAACAGAGTTTTGTACCCATATTGGGAGGGTTAATCCACACACCAACTCCAGATCCTTCCCTGCTAGCAGCTCCATCAAAATTCATATTCCACATTTCATCCTCTGCATTGTTTTGTTGATTTGTAATTTCCTATGTTCGATGCTCAGTTTTGTCTTTGATAGCCATGACAGTTGTTGGCTCCCCCTCTTCAAAACTCAAGTTATTATAGAAAATAGTGAAACCAACTTCGGTATCTATAGAGTAAATAGGATGATTATTTGGTTGAGTTTTTCTACTCACCATGTACTTGAGCAACACTTCTCTGTACAACCTCCTTTCTTGGCCAAAAACAGGGATAGTATCATATGACATGTCCATTTGCAAAGTTCCTTTCAAATTTGCAACCCAACATCTAGATAACAACATGCCAAATTTCGAAGGGATGTCGGCAACCACCACATCCATGATCATATTTTTCGATGGTATTTGAGACAATGATATGACCAGATCTTTGATAAAACCTAAGCATTTCACCTTCCTTTAGTCAAAAGAGAAAAGATCCTTATAAGGTCTTGTAATGTCTAGGCCCAACTCATCCATGACCACCTTGGGCATGAGATTGTGTGATGCTCGTGAATCTGACATGGCATTATGTAAGTTCATGTCATGAATTTTAAGGCTAACATAGAAAGGAGGAACATCATCAACATCGCCACTCTCTTCCACATGTGGGCCAAACAAGATATCAAGGTGATCATCTTTTATGTTCAAGGTGTCAGGGGATTCTTCCATTTTTAACACTTTAATGATTTGATTTCTATATTCTCCATTCTTGATCAGCTCATTAAACAAAACATAAATTTTGATTTTATCCATTTTTCTTTCAAAATTAAAAGGAGATGGAGCTTTTTCTACCTCTTTGATGACCATTTCCTTTCTTACCTCAAGTATTTTCTTTGGGGGTTCTTCTTTTTATTTTCCTTTCTCCACCACATCCTTTACTGAATTCTCTTTCTTCGGTTGGCTTGAAGAAGATGTATTTGTCTAAACTTCCCTTGTAGGATTCTTCTTTGGAATATTTGTAGGTGCCTTTTTACCTTTGAGGTTATACTGCTTCTGAAGTTGCATAATAGCATGGTGGTATCCTTTCCTAAACTCTTTTGTTTCGGATGACAACATAACATCATTTTCCTGCATAAACTCATCATTTGCATCCATAAATTTATCATGTTCTCCTTTGGTTAAGAACACGTTTATTTCTGTATCGTCACAACAATGCATATGGTCTCCGATTATTTGATCAAAATCTTCATTTGCATAGTTTTTTTGGAAAGGAAGTTTTATTTTTTTATCACCTTGATCCATCTGGTCTGTTTTCCTGATCTGTGAAACTAGGTTCTTCTAAAATTTTGATTTATGGGCTGAAAATCAGTTTGATCGATGGTGGCAAGCTTATTTTCCATGAAAATCCTTTCCATGAGTCTTTCCATAGTCTTCATCATCAAGTCAAATATCTCATCTGATGATTGATATGTAGAGGGCTATGCTTCCTCTTGGACCTTCTTCACACTTCTGTCAAGATTATGTTTGATCTTCCCTAATGCCATCAGATTTACTTATACTTCAATTGTGTTGCTCATCATATCATCTAATATATTGGATCTTCTTTCTCTTAACAGCAAGGCGAAGTCACTGTCAAAATAATCAACATATCAAAGTTGGGAAACTCTAGGAGGATGTTTGACTTCTGTGGGAATTGAATTATACTTTCATAAATATTGTTGAGAACTCTTGTGTTGTTTCATCTGGTGATCTTTTTATATTATTGTACTGATTTAGTAACTGAAGAGGGTTATTTTTATCATCCCACTGGCAAGAAAAAGTGTTTCAAAAGATGTAAAATTATGGATACTCGTTGTTGGAAGAGATTCAAACCATTTTCAGACCTCACCAGAGAGACTTTGTGTGAACAATATCATTTTTGCATCCTCATAATCTACCTCTTCCAGGTCGACAAAGTTGTTAAACCAATCTAAGTGTTTTTGAGCTGAAGCATTCCCTTCAGCATCGTATAATTTAATTCTCTGATTATAATTCTCAGGTAAATCTTGTAATTGGGAAGGCAAGGCGAGAGGAACGAATCTGGTGGCCATGAATATAGGAGGAGTTTGAACTGGTTGAATAGTCTGAGTGTAAATTACAACAACTTGAGGGGGGTTGGTTGGTATCAAATATTGGAACTTTTTCTCGTTGAAGATGATTTCATTCAAATAAGATTCTGATCTGGACCCGAAGAGGGTTTGTTCAAATAATAAATCAAAGTCAAGGTTGTTAATAATTTTTACCCCATCTTTAGGTAAAGATAGGTTCATGTCTAAGTAACATACTGAGTCTGTTATCCTTTCCTTTCTTTTGTGTAGAATTTTTTTAGGATCAGACATAGATGTTTCTTGCAGGCTCTGGATCAGGATTCGCTCTAGTGTAAACTTTCTTAGGATCAAAGATTTCTGATTCGGGCTAATCTACACTACTAATCTTATTCAATGAAGTCACCAGGGTAAAACAAGTTTAAGCCAATATAGGTATCTGATTCATTGTTACCCTCGGGAATCAAATCTACAACTTTAGTCATTTTTACCAGAGAAAGTTTTCAATTTCGTCCCCAACAATGGTGCCAAAAATGTTAGCACTTGGTAAATTGTTGGGATGAAGAGAAAGATCCACCAAGGTAACCTACAAACCAACTTTCAGACTGGAAACTAGCCTTCTCAATCTAGAGAGGGCTCTCTTTGAGACCTAGTCTCTGATAGATAATAACTTTGGATTTATGGCTAGATTTGGATGCTTGAGAAAGTTTTTTCTAGTTTTGTTTGCAAGGAAGTATAGTACTTTTTGGGATATGGAGTCAACCCCCTGAAAACAAGAGAAATCAATGACTGGTAAGGGAATCTTTGAGAGGCTAAAGGATAAATAGGTAATGATCTTTCATTTTCAATATTGTTGTGTATGGCGAAAGAAAGGACAAACATAAAGAAAATCAGAGCACCATTAGAGATGAATTTTGACCTAACTTAGTTGAAAACACAGAGTTTAAATGGTTGAGTCTAAATCACCACGAGATGAATTCTAAACCCTTTAAATATTTCCAATTCAAACAAATGAAACATACATGAATTTGTAAGAAACAAGAAGTACATATGAAGATAGGATCACAATATATCAAACCACCACCACTAGAATCTTTTCATCGAAAGCTTTAGGACCTTTGTATTTATATTTCCATCAAATTCAAAAAGTTACATTCAAGAGTGCCCTCTCTACACTAATTTTATAACACAGATTACATAAAAAAGATCCAATATATAGAAAACTAACGCCCTCTTGGGATACTATGTTCAAACTACTTCCCCCTAGAATCCTGCATTCGGTTACTCTCCCACTAGACAACATTTTCAACAAAAATTACTAAAAATAGAAACCTGACTGCACCCAAATCATAACATAACTAAAATATTTGTTTCAATCATTTGGTCATGAGTAAGATTCAACCATCTGGTTGTGATAAATCATTGTTTTCTTCCAAGGGGTGGCCGAGTAATCATGCATACTGCTGGAAAATCTGTCACCTTTGTATAGCGGACTCTGGTTGTTGCTGCATGATCACTGGATATAGCATGTGCATGGCGAGTTTGTGTATCGTATGTCCATTCGTGGTTGATCGTGAAACTCCAGGTGGTAGCAATGGTTGGGGACCATGCATCTCCTTCAAAACTTGCATGCATTTCATAATACCTACCCTTCTCATTAGGTAAGCTTACATCATTTGTGCAATGAATATTCACTACGTATGTGTTTCATATGACTTCTTGTTAACATAAGAAAGAAGGATATGTACAAAGAAAGATTCCATGCAACGACCCAAAAAGACAAAATGGGGCACCCTCACTCATTCCTCTGCAACTCCAGTTAGGGGATTTAACTTGTCCTTATTTTCTGCCTCCAGCTTCACCTGCAACCTTAAATCTTTGAATTTTTTCTTAAAGACCAGTTCTGTTTGTTTAAACTCTTCACCTGTCTCATCAAAACCACATTTCTTTTTAGTTTTTATTGAGCACCGGAGAGAGATGCACATGCGTTATCAATAGTTGGTCTACACTCTTTGAAATATTCTGTGATTTTTTCCTCTGACACCCTCTATTCCTCCCTAAGCTCAATGATTACATCTTGGGATTATCGGAGTTGTTTTTTAATCCAATTTACATTCTTTTTTTTCTTTGTGGGAAAGGTAGGGGGTAATTGACCTGCTCGACTCTACGATGCTAGTGTTTAAATAATCCTTTATGCTAGTTGTCTTCTCAACTCTTTGTTTTCTTGATAAAATTGGGAAATAACGTGTTGTGCTTTCTTTAGTTGCTGATTCATTTCCTAAACATTTGCATTTTCCTCACCTAACTCCACCCGTCTTTCATCAATTCCCTTTTCTACACCTTCAACAAGCTCTAGCTGAATCATGTGCATGGGAAATATCTTGGCATAGGATGTGGAAAGCGGTTTACTGGGAGCTTGTATCTCCTTAGTTTTATCAAACAATCTTGACCTGCTTTTCTTATGGGATGTTGGTTGACTGAATAAAGGGTCTTCTATTTCTTTCCTTTTTCTTTTTCCAGTAACATCTTCCTTTCTTGCCTCTAAACTATGAAGTGTTGTTTCCTTCGCAGATAGAGGAATGTCTCCTCTACGGTCTCTGTGGATGTTAGCCAAAATCATAAAAGAATTCCAGTCCTTGTTCAAATGTCTCAATTCTTCAACCACTAACATTTTAATAAATGAAAAATGGAATAAATTGTTTTGTGGCTGATCAGCCTTAGCCTGGACGTTGACCACCATCTTTCCCAAGCTTCAACACAAGAAGAAAGGTAAATTTAAGGGATTTTTCCATGTGAAGTGGATCAATAACTTGATGTGGTATGGATACACCCTGTCGAGCCTTCCTTCACAGGTGAAATATTTTATGATTACCTTCAGAAGTTTCTAGAAAGGCTCCAAGAGATACTGGCTTGGAATGTCGGCTCCAATTTTTTGATTTCGACATTCGGGCTTGATGAAATCCATATAACATGAAATTTATGAAGGCATGCCTTTAAACCATTTTTCTCCATGTGGAGGGATCTCCTTCGTAGCTGACAAAGTTTCCTCCGTCACCTGGAAATTGATTCCTGCAATTGTCGCGCTAACCCCAGTAAAATTGAGGGCAAACTCCTCAGCTAGTTTCACATTATATTCTTGGATCCTTTCATAGAAACACATACATCCAACTTGTTCAAAATATTCCCTAATCACCAGGTCTTCATTTATCAACTCCATATCTTGAGGTTCAAACCTCATGACCCTGCCACTTCTCTCCTTCTTTCTTATGCTTTGGGAAACTGTCATGATGTTGGTATATATTAATTTCATGTGTGCAGTAATGAATTGTAATACCCTCTCTGTGCAGAAAATAAGAATGATGAAATTTGTAGAGACTACAAAGAAAGGTAGCAACAAGAATCTTTTCACAGCAAACAAAATCAGCCACATAAATTCTTGGCATGACAGTAAAGCACGACAGAAAAATTTGGTGCAGTGGAGAGAATCATCGAGGTAGAAAACAACGATGGGAGGCTTGAAACAATAGGGAATTGTTGCGGAAAATTATGGTGCAGTGGAAAAATCGGCGCAGTAGAAAACAATGATTGGAGACTTGGCGCACAACGAAAAATTTCGGCGCTGTGGGAAAACTCGGCACAGCAGTAGGAAATTAAGAAGGAAGAAGGTTGACTGTGAGAAGAAACAATTCATCCAAAAATCTAGTTTGCAGCAAGCTCCAAAAGACTTTAAGCAATGGTTGAAAACAATGGAGGAGACGCAGAAAAATCAACACAACAGACTTACGTAATGACTAACAACAAATAACTTTTACGCAGCGAAGGGATCCAGAGCTTGCTGGAAAAACTATGGATGGCTCACACACTCTGAAAGTGAAGGAGAGGCTTGAAGGGTGACCAATATTTATGCTTGAATAGATACAGAATGAGATCATGGAAAAGGACATCAAATCCATGGCGGTGAAAAGTTAGAAAGCAGGTTGAAGATTTGCGCAGCAAACTCGTGCAACGGGTACACTTTTGAAGTCTGCAAAGTACAAATGATAAGAGTGCCATGATTGTTTACTTTTTGAACTTCATGATTAGGGAATGATGCTCATAATATCTTTCGACATGACCTTTATCCCAACCACTTGACTCAATTTTTGGTACATAATTCCCACCTTTTCGACATGACTCGAGGCTTAGGGAAGTGGAACTTTGCGATTTAAAAGTGGTGAACCTTACACCCCTTTAACCAACTTATGGATAGACCCATTACTCGATGATTTCGAACCACTCTTTATTTGGTCACTGACCTTATAAAATTTGACGCACAAACTATGACTCATCTAGGACTAACTCTAACTACAAAAAAACACGGTGCTAACAAGAGGGGCGCCTTTATGTTCGGGGATTTTGTCTTGAGTCTGTGGTAAACCTTGTTATAGTGGGAAATCTATGGTATCGATTCTTCAGGTGAAAAAAAATGGTGGGCAATTCAAAAATAGAGATCGAGAAAATTAATGGGAAAAGTTTTGAGTTGTGGAAGCTCAAGATGGAAGATCTATTGGTGGACAAAGATGAGTGGATCATTGTGGATCCATGTACTACACCAATAGGAATGTCAACAAAATACTGGGAAAATTTGGCTTAGAAGGAGAAGAGCACAATCCAGTTGTGTCTCTCAGATTCAGTATTATTGAATGTCTCAAGAAAATCTACAACCAAGGAATTATGGGATAAGTTAGGGGCTTTGTATCAATCAAAGTCCCTAGTAAACAATTTGTTCCTGCAAAAGAAGTTGTATAACCTAGGGATGAAAGATAGAGACTCGGTGACTAATCATATGAACACATTTATTACTGTGGTAATTCAACTATTTCTTGTTGATATTAATATTGTTTATGAAGATAAGTGTATAAACTTATTGTTCTCTTTACTAGACTCATGGGATAGTTTGGTTGTGGCCATAGGTAGTAATACAACTACTTTAAGTTTCTATGATGTTGTTGAAGGAAGTTCGATGTGGAACTTTTTATAAGATACAAGGAAGAACTATTAGTGATGGGTGCAATAGTTCCATTGTTCCTAAGATTGGATCTAAAGAAGAAAAAACTCTTACAGTCTCTAGATAAAAGACTATGTTGTGGCATCAAATGCTAGGGCATATCGAAGAGAAGGACCTTCGACTAGTAATACAAAGTAAAGGTATGGTTGAAGGTATGTCTAATTGCTCTTTGGATTTTGATTTATGTGAAAATTGATTATATGGGAAGAAGAATTAGATAAGATTCCCCTCTGGTGCAATGAGGGCAGAGGGAATTTTATAGTTGGTGCACAATGATGTGTTTGGACTTGTGTTGGTTCCATTAGTGGGAAAATGTGTGTACTATGTCTCATTTATAGATGAATTCTCGAGGAATACGTGGATATATTTCCTTAGGAAGAAATATGAAGTCTTTGACAGGTTTAAAGAGTTTAAGGCTCTTGTGAAGAATCAAATAGAGAAAATAATTAGGTGTTAATGACGGATAATGGTGGAAATTTTTGTGGTAATGAACTCAAAGAATTTTGTAAGAAGTGTACTATATCAATGAAGAAGACTACTCTATATACACATCAAAAAAATGGAGTTGTATAAAGGATGAACATGATGTTGATGGAAAAATCAAGGTGCATGCTCAGTGGTGTCAGGTTAGGACAAGAATTTTGGGCAGAGGCAATGGGTATTGCATGTTACCTAGTCAATCGATCACCCTCATCAATGTTGGATGAAAATAATCCACATGAGGTATGGACTGGTAAGAAACCCTTCCTGACACATCTCAGGGTATTTGGTTGTGATGCTTATGTTCACGTTCCAAAGGAAAATAGGAGTAAGCTAGATAGAAATGATGAAAAATGTATCTTTATTGAGTATAAATATGGTCTGAAAGGGTACAATCTTAGGAACCCAGAAACTAATAAGGTAGTGTATATCTAAGATGTGGTATTTAGAGAAATAAAATATGTTGTCAAACAGGAAGTCCTACCAAGGAAGGAAGAACCAAAGAAAATAGAGTTTGATTTGAAGGATGATGAATCAAACTCTACAAAAGAATAAGAATCATAATAAGAAGATCATCATACTCCAGTATTGAGGAGAGTGGTTCAGAAAAGAAGGAAGTTAGAAAGGTATACTCCACATGATTTCCATTCAATTTTTTATTTTTCTAGTACTGATGATGATCTTAGAACTATTAGGGAAGCAGTGGATTCAGAGGATGGAAAACTATGGGAAAAGACCATGGTTGAAGAAATGGCAACCTTGGATAAGAACAAGGCTTGGGATTTAGTGGAGTTGATGACTGAAAAAAATCTCATTGGAAACAAATGGGTGTTTAAGAAGAATTTTAATGCATAAGGTAAAGTGGAGAAATACAACTCCTGGTTAGTAGCAAAAGGTTATTCCCAAGTAGAGGGAATTGACTTTGGTGAAATTTTTTCTTTTGTTGCCAAACTAAATTCTATTAGATTTATTTTATTTGTTGCTTCTACTTTTAATTTTGAAGTAGAAAATATGGATGTGAAGATAACATTACTACATGGGTATCTGGAAGAATAAATCTACATTAAGCAACTAGAAGGATTTGTCTTGAAGGGGAATAAAGAGCTAGTATGCAAGCTGAAGAAGTCCCTGTATTGGTTAAAGAAATTACCAAGGATGTGGTATCAAAATTTTGATACTTATATGTTGGGACTTGGATTCACAAGAAGAAAAGAGGATCACTATGTGTATTTCAAATTAATCGGTGATCATCTTATTTATTTAGTATTGTATGTCGATTATATGTTGCCGATAGGAAATGGCAAGGAGATTATCTAGGATGTGAAAACTCAATTGCCCTCTAAGTTTGACATGAAGGATCTTGGTGCTAAAAATTTCATTTTGGGCATGGAAATTAAAAGAGATCAGGAAAACATGAAACTTTTTTTAAATTAGAGGAGATATGTTGAGACAATATTAAAGAGGTTTAATATGCAGGAATGTAAATCGGTCAGGGTCCCTATTCATGTAGGTGTAAAGTTGTCTATGGACCAGTGTCCCAAGACATAGGAAGAGGAAGAGGACATGTCCAATGTTCCATATGAAAGCATAGTTGAAAGTTTGATGTATGTTGGTATGTACTAGACCAGACATTGCACATGCAATGGGAGTTTTGAGTAGGTATATGTAAAAACTAGGAAAGGATCATTGGATAACAGTAAAGAGGGTTTTCAGGTATTTTCATGGCACTACTAGTTATGGATTGTGCTACAAAGGAAGACTAGGATTGGACAATGTGTTGGACATACGTGGCTTTGTTGATGCAGGCTGGGTTGGATATCTGGATCGTTGAAGATCTAAAAGTGGGTATGTGTTTAACCTATTTAGAGGAAAAAACAATTAGATAAAGAAAAGACAGTTTGTAGTGGTACTCTCAACTATAGAAGTCGAATACATGGGCGCCACTCATGCAAGCAAGGAAACAATATGGTTACATAGATTGTGTTCAGGTATTGGGTTGGTACATCAAGCTGTAAGGATAGATTGCAAGAATCATAGTGCAATATTCCTAGCGAAGAACCTGACTTATCATTCAAAGAAAAAGCATATTGATGTTCAATATCACTTTGTGAGAGACATGGGTGAAGAAAATAAGGTGGTGTTGATGAAGGTCGACACTTTAAAGAATGTTGCATATTCATTAACAAAATTTATGAGCATTGAGAAGTTCTCTTGGTGTAGAGGATCTATGGGAATTGTTTCCCTGGATTGTTGACTCTATAACCCTGTAACCCCCTTTCTTAAAAGAAAACAAGAAGTTGGAGAATCTTGGGTATGTGATATATGTTGGAATATTGGTTGTTGTCATTGATGTCAACCGTAGTCATGGGTTTTGGACCACAAGATTGATGAATGTATTTGGACATGAAGGACAATGCACATGCATATACAACACCCATGGATGGATAGTATACATCATTTTATTCCCGGTGGTATGTGGCACATCACGTGGATCCTCATGGTTGAGGAGAAATGAATTTTTGAAGATAACAAAGTGAATTGAAGAAGGAAGTACATGTAGGCCCTGAAGATAATTAAATAAAAGAATTACAAAATAAGAAAGTGTCAGGTCA
>ML822779.1:25979-40823 GCA_009831015.1 Picea engelmannii
ATGGAGCAAGAGCCTTCTCTGATGCAAGCCCAGGCCGGTAGTGATGGAGGCTGGCACTGCTGACAGGACAAGTCTGGCTGAGAAGAAGAAAAGATGGGCCCTCAAGGGCCATGCTCAAGTCAATTTGCTCTCGTACTCCATGTTTGGGATCATGTGGGCCTCGAGACATGATCTCCTAGTTATCCCTAGATAGCGGGGATAACAAGTCACAGGTGAGTGTTGGGGGCTTGTTGGCCCTTGACCAAATTTTGGGAGATTCTTGGTCATGTTGACCTATTTTGGACTTCGACAGCCTGTCGAAGGAGGAGCGCAAGACAGATCAAAGATCATTGGATCTCCAGCCCTTTTTGGGTTTTTGGGATTATGTAACGGGATTGGGATGTTGGCCCATGGGTTTAACCATGCTTAGGCCTATTTTGTAATATATAAATAGATGTCTATGCAATGTAAGGAGATACATCTATGTGATGTTAGGCGACTAGTCAGATGTGAATGTTGCTAAGAACAAGTAGAGTCTGTAAGTTCTTTGTGCATGACTGTAAGAGACTTGTAGAGCTAAGTGCAAGTGGTTTTAACGGACAATGGAAGGCTTTGTGTTGTAACGCAAGGAAGAAGGATCTAGCGAGTTGTGCAGATCTTCTGTCCTATGAGGAAAAGGGTTCAGAGGCTCTGTGCATGTAACCTATTGAGAAGCTAATAAAGAATAAGAGTTGGTGGAAATAGCCTCAGGGTGGGGGTGAACCACGTAAATATTGTGTTACTCTGCTCTGTGTGATGTTCTGATGTGTTTATATGTTATTTGCTAAGTGCTTTGAGATGATTAGATAAATATTCTTATGCTTAGTGCTAATGATATGCAAGAATGTTAGATCTGATCTGTATGAATATGTTTAGTGCTTGATCTGCTATATCTGATCTATTTACCTATGCTAAGTGCTTAAATACATTAAATCAGTGTGAATGTTGTGAAGCTCTATTTTATTAGCGAAGTAGATATTGATTGCATATTCAGGAACTGATGGTGCTAAGTTCTCTATTAAGTATCATAATCATAGATCTGTGTCCCAACTAAGGTTGCAAACACCTGAGTCTTGCAACCAAGCCTGCCTCTACCTCGGGTGAGACTTCATCTGCTTCGTAGGTGTTACCGAAAGGGCCGATAGTTAGGGTTTTTTTAGTGCGTTGTTGTAGCGTTGAACCCTGGGTCTGCCCTTGTGCCAACACATCTCAACAATTAAAGAAGGAAAAGATGGCTATCTCTGAACTCTATTAGGAAAACATGGATTTGAGGTGGCAACTAGCGATAAAGGTTATGGAAGCATCGACAGGACGGGGTTGCAAAGGGAACGTGGCATGGCTAAAAAGACAACTTAGGGAGGCACAAGACACTATTATACAACTATGAGAAGAAGAGAGGCTGTCAGAGGAAAGGCATACAAATCACTCCAGGGAATGCGAAGCAACCGAGAAGGAGGTCCGCGCGGATCTCGCCAGGGTGCAGAAAAAACAAGTTTAGATAGCGCTCATCTCTGCATTTGCAAACATAAGAAAAACCTAGACATTTCTTGAAAGACACGTTTCTCTGAATCACTCTACAAATTGATAATGACCGTGACAATCAAACAACCACTTGTCGCGCACATTTTTCCAGCAAATGAGCGCGCAACACAAATCAAAGTTGTTATAGCAGATAGCGAGTTCCTGACAAACACCTGTTCGCTCAAACACCCGATCAAAGGGAAAAATTGACATGTCATTTCTTCATATCGAGAGCTAACCGATGATCATATCCTCATTGAAAATTTGTGAACAGTCATGGGTAAACAGATGTGATTATTTTCTATTTTTGGAAAGTGTCATGCGAAGAGTCTCCAACGCATACCACTAAGTTTCCTAGCTTTAGGGCTAGCAGTTAGAAAGAAAGGAAACCCAAGTGGCTCCCTCAATTATATATTTCATCTTTTCGATGTAAGCCAGGTTGGTTGGAAAAATTGGTAGACGACAACTATTGTATGTAATTTGAGTTTTTAATAGAAACTTAATGCAAAGGTCTTGTAGCTTGATGAAAATATTCTAGTTGTAGCAATCAGATGTATTGTGCTTCTTTCTTTGCGTATGTGTTTCCTGTCATCTTTATTCATATCTTTTTTTGTCTATTTCAGAATGAATTTTCAAACCTATGGATTTGCTGCGCAACGCCCCTTGTTCACGCCACTTAGATAAAACATTTTCTTCTAAAATCTAACTCTAAATTCACCTACGACAGTGCTCTGAGTTACAACCTGTGTTTTCTTCCACCACACCTTACAGTTTTACACTGAAGACTATTGCTCGCCTAGCCTTATCCTCTTAAGTTCAGTCACTAAGTCATTTGTCTCCGTCATTTCCTCAGATCGACTCCATAGCCCAAGTCTTAATTTCTTGTGCCAATATAACCAGAACCCATTATATCAAAGGTGTTAAATCTAGCCACTGCTCGCAATGTCATATCCCACGCAAAGACCGCACCTCTCAATAGATCCCTCTCAAGATCCGAAAGGCTAGTTTTGGGTCTCCAAAGACGATTAATACCAGAGAAAATCCTGACTCAAACTGCACAGAGCCTGTGTACGACCCCGAGAATATTCTGCGTAGGAATAGAGAGAAAGCGTCGAACCCATTCTACTACCTGGACAGAATCCTGTCCTTACCCAAAGACGACTTGTAGAGCATCGACGACCTTGAATTTGACGAATTATTTGAGCAAACACTTTTCAGGTCTAAGTTGGAAACCATCTTGGACAAGACTGTTGTCGACCTGAAGAAATTCCAAGCCCTAATATCAAATAATATCCCTCAGAATCCAAATCCTCCTAGGGCTATGGCCACCAGATTCACCCCCCTCATCTTGCCAGCCCAATTACATGACTTGCCTTAGAATTACAGCCAGAGAATCAGGCTCTATAACACTGAAGGGAATGTTTCCGCCCAGAGGCACCTGGACTGGTTTAATGATTTCATTGATCTAGAGGAGGTGGAATATGCAGACAAAAAAATGAGGCTGTTCGTGCAGCTCCTTTTGGGATATGTAAGAAAATGGTTCAAATCTCTCCTGCTCACGAGCATTCGGGACTTCGCCGCATTCAAGACGTATTTCCTAAATAAATGGGGAGACAATAAAACCTTTTTCAGCTGTTAACACAGTACAATAATATGAAGAAAGCACCGAAAGAGATAGTGCAGGAATTCTCAGCCCATTTCTTGAAGGTGTACAACTCAATCCCTGCGTAATTCAAGCCGCCCCTCGGTGCTGCGGAGTTGCGGTACGCCATTTCCTTCGACAATGATTTTGCCTTGTTGTTGAGAGAAAGAAGATCAACGAGTCTAAACGCTATAATGAGTAACGTTGTCGAATTCGAAGTAAACATGATGATGTTGGGGAAAATAAAATTGCGGCAAAAAGAGACCCCAGGGAGATGCATGACCATCAACATCGTCGTCCTTAAATGAAAAGTTAGACATGATGATGAAGAGCATGGAGAAGTTGATGGAGAGAATGTCCATGGGAAACAAACCTTCTACCTGAGAACAAAACGAACCACAACCTAGGAATCAGAACCACAGAAGGGGTCAAATCCCGCAGATCAGATAGAGGGAACAAAAAGAGCAAAGGGATCAAGGTGACCAACAGACAATACTTCCATTCTAGAACAACTACGCAGACAAGGGCTTCGATCAGGCATTCGAAGACCAGATGCATTGTTTCGACGACAAAAACCCATGTGTGTTCTTGACAAAGAGTGAGCATGATCGGTACATGAGAAAAAACAATGGTTTCATGTTGGAAGCGGACGATGGTATGATACTTGAAACGGATGATGTGCTATCCTGGGAGACAAAAGAGTTCAGAAAAGGCTATCAGAATGCCATCATGTAGTTCCAGAATAAATATAACCTCCAAAGAAAAGACACGCCTGTCGAGCCGCAACAAACGAACCCCATAAGGAAACCTTCGATGGACACACCTTCCACAAGCCGACCAAGGATGGACAACGCGACCAAGGATGTGACCAAGAAGGCTAAGTCGAAGGAGGAGGTCCCCAAGAAAACTCCAGAGACAGGCCGAGAGGCGAGCGGAAAAGAGGTAGAGAAAGTTTGTTCCCCTTTCAATTTTGAACATGAGATGGCCAAAATCAAAATCTCTATCCCATTCAATGAACTTATTAGAAAGGGTGAGTATCAGGAGAAAATTATTAAAATGATGAAAATGGGAGGGACCCTCGATACTTTGGATATCCAATATGATCACCCTGCTATCCTTTTTGGTCCATGCATTGAAGAGACAAATGATACCTAGGACGTCCCTCCATTCTACGTTAGTCTAAAGGTCCATGAGATGACCTTGCATAATGCCATGCTATATTCCGTCGCGTCACACAACCTCATGCCAAAGGTGATCATGGATGAATTGGGTTTGGATATCACCATACGATACACATAACTTTTCTCTTTTGATTCAATGAAAGTCAAATGTTTGGGCGTCATCAAAGACCTAGTTGTGTCATTGGCTCAAATTCCCTCAAAGAACATGGTTATGGACGTAGTCATCGCAGATATACCCCCAAAATTTGGCATGACGCTATCAAGGTCGTGGGATACGAAGTTAAAGGGTACTTTGTAGATGGATATGTCATACGCCACCATCCCTATTTTTGGCCATGAAAGATGGTTGTACAAAGAAGTGATGCTGAAATACATGGTAAGCAGCAAGACATAGCCAAATAACCATCCTATATATGCCATCGACATTGAGATAGGTTCTTCTATATTCTACAATGAATTGAGTTTCGAAGAGGAAGAGCCAACAACCATCGGGACAATTGACGAGAAAATCGCGCGGAAAATAATAGAGTGCCCCGACCCAAAATACCTCGTGGAGAATAGGGTGTGGAACATGAGTTTTGATGGCGCATTCAACAAAGAAGGGTTTAGGGCCGACGTATGGGTAATCCCCCCTGAAGCGGGCACAAATATGTACTCATACAATCTCACGGTTGGATGTACAAACAACATGGCCGAATATGAAGCACTAATATTGGGCTTACAAGTTTTGAAAGGATTGGGCGCGTGGAAGATAACAGTGCGCAGAGATTCCGAGCTGATCATAAATCAAGTAAAGCGTGTATATCAGACCAAACACCCCAGGATGAGAGCGTACATAAATTTGGCTTTGGACCTCCTCGAAGGATTTTTAGAGTATTACCTATCTGCTATCCCTAGAGAGAAAAATCAAATCACCGATGTGTTGGCCACCTCAGCCTCGGTTTTTAAGATCCCCATTTTTCCAAACAAAAGATATGAAATTGAGGTCAAGCATAGGCCAGCAGTGCCTGATAATATTATACATTGGAAAGTGTTTGATGACGACAAGAAGGTGGAAATATTCCTCATGAGCGATGAGTTCACTAATACAATCATTGACGAGAAATATTGCTGCGATGAAGATGAGAGCGCGGATGTGCACAGTAACGATGATCCTTTCCAAAACCAGATCGCGGGAAGGGACATAATACAAATGAAAAATAATATCATTCCAAAGGGGTTGGTGCCACTGGAAAATTTGTTTCATGAAAATGATGTGGATAAAAACCCCAAGATCACTGCAAGTGAAGAATACGTGGAATATTGCAACATCGGGACCGAGGAGAACCCGAATATGGTAAAATTATCAAAGACACTCAGTTCAAAGGTCAAGTAGGACTACGTTAAGCTCATGAAGGATTTCCCGGATGTATTTGCATGGAGCTATGATGACCTAAAGGTATATGACACTAAAGTGATCTAGCATGTTATCCCTCTCAAGGAAGTTCATAAACATTTCAAACAAAAGTTGAGACGGATAAATCCCCTGTTGCTGTCGTTGATCGAGAAGGAGGTAAAGAAACTTTTCGATGCCAAAATTATTGTTTCTTTGAGATTCTTGAAATTTGTAGCTAATTTGGTACCTGTAAGAAAGAAAAGTGGCGAGATAATACTATGTGTAGACTTCCAAAATTTAAACAAAGTGTCTCTCAAGGATCACTACCCCCTTCCTAAAATGGACTACATCCTGCAAAAAGTGGTGGGGTCCTAGAAGATTTCTATGCTGGATGGGTTTTCAGGATATAATTATATCATAGTCCACCCGGATGACATAGAGAAAACGACTTTCACAACTCCATGGGGAACATTCATGTATGCCAAGATGCCTTTCGGTCTGATGAATGTTGGTGCCACTTTCCAGAGGGAAATGGACATAGAATTTGCCGATGAAAAGGACAATTTCATTGTAATCTACCTGGAGGACATCACGGTATACTCTGCCTCCGACGAGCAACACCTCGAGCACCTGAAGAAGGTTTTCCAGAAGTGCAAAAAGTTTTTCATATCGCTAAATCCAAATAAATCACATTTCGGGGTGGAAGAGGGGAAGATGCTAGGGCACATTATCTCCAAGGAAGGCATTAAGATTGACCCCATCAAGGTCGAGGGGATCCCGAAGATCAACACCCCGCGCAGTAAAAAAGAAGTGCAATCTTTCCTAGGAAAGGTAAGCTTCTTGAGGAGATTCATCCCGAACCTGGCCGAAATCATAAAGCACATGACTTGCATTCTCAGGAAGGGAAATGAGATCAAGTTGAACCCAGAGGCCAAGAAGTATTTTGAAGATATCAAAGTGGCACTGACTAAATCTCCTGTGCTAGCCAGCCCAAACTTTATGAAATATTTCATCCAATTTTCATTCACCTCATAACACACTATTGTCGGCGTGCTGTTACAAAAAGACGAGCATGATTTCAAAAAACCCATAGCTTATTTCAGCCGGACATTGCGTGATGCTCCACTAAGGTATGAATTTATGGAAAAACAGGCGTATGCCTTATTGAAATCTTTGAAGGAATTTAGGACATACATATTGCACTCCCATGTCATCGCTTATGTGCCCAAAAACTCAGTAAAGGATATCCTGACTCAACCTGACCCGGAAGGAAGGAGAGGAAAGTGGATAGCGAACATGCTGGAATACGATATTGAGATCAAGGCCACGAAACTGATCAAGGGTCAGGGCCTTGCAAAGTTAACTGCGCAGTTAGACTGTGATGCTGTAGGAATAAATTTCATCGTTGATTTGTCAGAATGCCCCCAAGAAGAAAAGAATGCACAGGTGTCTCAGGAGTTTGTTGATTCACCATGGTACGCGGACATCATCTATGTGTTAGAGAATATCCAGGCCCATCCAGGCATAAGTAAGACTAAGGCCATATTTCTTAAGCTTAAGGCATTTAAGTTCTGTATCCTGGACAATTCACTCTACTGGAAAGACCCTGGGGGAATATTGTTGAAGTGTTTGTTGGAAGATGAAGTGAAGTGGGCCATACAATAATTTCACAAAGGCAATTGCAGAGGACACCACTATTGGAAGACCAACAAACACAAAATCCTAAGGGGAGGTTACTACTGGCCTACAATCTTTGCTGAAGTGTATAAAGAGGTCTCCATCTGCCATGAATGTCAGATTTTAGATGAAAGAAGAAAGTTGTAGCCCCTACCACTAAAGTTGATCTCAGTTGAAGCACCTTTCATGCAATGGGGTCTAGATTTTGTAGGAGAGATGAATCTGCCATCCTACATTAAACACAAATGGATACTCATGACCACCGATTATTTCACGAAATGGATAGAGGCAGTCCCCACAAAAAAATATAACATCGCAATCATCATCCAATTCCTGGAGACGAACATATTGTCGAGGTTCAGATGTCCCTTCAAAATCATAATGGACAATGCGACGTCATTCAAGTCTAAGAGGATGGAAAAAATTTGTCAGGATTATAACATAACCCTGGGGCATTCTACGACGTACTATATGCAAGGAAACGGGTTAGCAAAATCCTTGAATTAGAGCTTAAATAGGATCATCAAGATACTCCTACAAGACAACAAAAGAGCCTGGCACAAAAATCTTATCTACACGCTATGGGCATATCAGGTTACCACCAAGAAGTCTATATCAACGTCACCTTTCCAGATCGTTTAGGGTGTAGACGCCATATTCCCTACTTCACTAGGACTGCCCATCAGAAAGTTGTTACAAGAGCAGGAGGCTGAACCAAATGCTGCGTAGAGGAGAATTAATCAGTTAATTCACACACAACAGGTGAGGGAGCAGGTGTACGATTGATCGCAGCTCCATTAGGAGAGGATAAAGAAATATTTCGACAAGCGTTCCAAGCAGGAAGATTTTCATGTAGGAGATTTGGTGCTGAGATGGGACGTGAGAAATGAAGATAAAGGGAAGCACGAAAAGTTTGACCAGCTTTGGACAGGTCCTTTCAAAATCAATGTGTACTGTAGAAACAATGCTTATTTCCTGGAAGGATTAGATGGAGAATGCCTTGGTTGGGGGCCTGTAAACGACAGGTTCCTCAAACATTATCTGACGAAATAAAATATGTTTGAGTCATTTGTCATTGTAAATAGTCGTTTTATTTTTTGCATCGATTTAGTAGGTCAGCAAAAGATTGAAGCCCGAAGTGAAGGCCCTAAGTTTATGATGAAGTTTTAGAAGCTGCATCGATAGGTTTAGTTTGTTGTCTATCTATCATTTACTTCTCTCAACGTCTGAAAGTCAAAAAAGGACCAATGGTCAAGCACCTCGTCTACTGTTCTTTGCTACCTCGTGGGGAGGATAACATCCCCATTGGAGCTAGTTGTTAGCGCTACCATTTTTATTTCCATTTAGAGTCCGTTTTAAGTCACGTTGTGACCCATGCGTCCAAACATGTCAAGTTAGGTACGTTAAAAGGGAAAAATTCTAAATCGGAGAGTGGTCGATTGGCCCTTGGAAATGGGAAGGGGTGTCAGAGTCGAAACATGCGTAAGTGGTACGAGTGTGTCTTTTTCAAAGAGTCAAGTCCTATTAAGAAACCAGTCTCTACATGCCCCTGGTCGATTCAAGTAGTTAATGGAAGTCACATCGGCAAGTGCAACAACTATTATCAGTTCATCATGAAGGTTGAGGGAATGAAAAATCACGGCGTTCGTATCATGCATGCCATGAAAGCCTTATCACCTGTGTTTATACACGCGAGATGTAACAGGGAACATATGCTATTTGAGTCAAAACATCTTGTCACCATGAATTCTTTATTCTCTAGCATGATTCCTCTTTCTGCCTGGCTTGTTATAAATTCTAGATGCTCGACACTCATTTCAGTCGTGAAACTAGGCCCGCACATTGTTCGCAATTTCCCTCGCCAGTCCAGGTTGATCAAATTTCCCTCCATGTGCATTTTCTAGATACACTGCATGCAGAATACACACTGTTCATGCCATGGTGACCTACCAAAGCATAAGGAAAAGCGCGTGGAGCCACAAAATTGCCAGGTCCAAACCCCAGAATGACTGGGAGTCTTTCTTACCTGCAACAAGCATTCCCAAGGAAGCTAAAAGAGTTATTTATTTACCCATATAGATGATCATATAATACCACACAGAACCTAAAGCGGAAGGATTTGCACAGGGAGGGAAGACAGTAGAATCCCCATCTCCCCAAAAAAAAATTCCTCTAAGAAGGGGTAGGCCAAGGAAGAACAAGTGAGATGGGGAAGCTCGACTTTCAGAAGAAATCAAAGCCGTTATAGCAGATAGGGAGTTCTTGACAGACACCTCTTCTCTCAGACACCTGATCAAAGGGAAACACTAACACATATTTTCCTCATATCGAGACCTGACCGATGATCAGATCCTCATGGAAAATTTGCGAACAGTCATGGGTAAACAAACGTGATTATTGTCTATTTTTGGAAAGTGTCATGTGAAGAGTCTCCAATGCATACCACTCAGTTTCCTAGTTTTAGAGCTAGTAGTTAGAAAGCAGGGCATCCAAAGTGGGGCCCTCGATTATATATTTCATCTTTTCTATGTAATCCAGGTTGGTTGGAAAAATTGGTAGACGAAAACTATTGTATGTAATTTCAGTTTTTGACTAAAACTTAATGCAAAGGTCATGTATCTTGATGAAAAGATTCTAGTTGTAGCAGTCATATGTATTTTTCTTTTTTCTTTGTGCATGTGCTTCCTGTCATCTTTATTCATATCTTTTTCTGTCTATTTCGAAATGAATTTTCAAACCTGTGGATTCGCTGCGAAGTGCCCCTTGTTCGCACCACTTAGACAAAACATTTTCTTCTAAAAGATAACTCTAAATTCACCTACATCGGTGCTTCGATTTACTTCCTATTTTTTCTCCTACCACACATTACGGTTTTACACTGAAGATTGTTGCTCGCCTAGCCTTATCCTCTCAAGTCCAGTCATTGAGTCATTTGTCTCCGTCATTTCCTCAGATCGACTCCATAGCCCAAGTCTTACTTTCTTGCACCAGTATAACCATAACCCATTATATCAAACGTGTTAAATATGGCCACTTCTTGCAAAGCCATATCTGTTGGACAACTGAGAGGGGGGGTGAATCAGTTGTCACCGTGCTTAAACATATATGCTTATTTTAACTCTTTACAAAACACTCAATGATAATCACAACAATTCAGGGAAATAAGTAATAGCACATTCAACATCAGTCACACATATGAGATACACAGAGACAAATATTTCCTGAGGAAACACATAAGGGGTAAAAACATCTTCTTCTTTATATGATAAGTAATCTTTACATTCTTTACATTATCATACATATGAGCACCAACTCATAATGAGGCTACAACCTCTGTTTTGCAAGCTGCTACTTGTTGAGAGAACCAACTCTCTGGTTTCTCTAGCACCAACTAGAAAGAAGCACCAACTCCCTGGTTTCTCTAGCACCAACTAGAGGGAAGCACAACCTCCCTAGTGTTCCAACACCAACTGGATGGAAGCACAAACTCCCTGGTGTTCCAACACCAACTGGATGGAAGCACCAACTTCCAATCATACAGGCACCAACCTGTAAAACAGAGAACAAAAGTTCTCCCTTGCACCACCCTGCCACCCTGGTTTTTCTGGCTGCAACTAGATGGAAGTTACAACTCCCTATGTTCAATCACCCACTTGAACCTCTGAGGAAAGAAATCCTCCCTAGCACCTCCCTACCACCTTGACATATAAATTTTGCTAGTGAAACTTATCACAATGATACAATATTTATCATTGGCTTACCAGACTTATCACTATTCTTCTACATTACGCTGTTATGTCTGCATCAGTGTCTTCTGCACACTCCTTTACATTTTATTTTCTTCTCCCCTTATGCACATTGTGCCATCTCTCTTTAATCCACCATTCCTCTCCTCTTTATTTCATCTCCTGTACACTCCTCCTTCTACACTCCTGAATCCTCACACCAACAACCCCACCTCTCTTCCTTCTTTTGCATACTTATGTTCTTTGTGAAACTTGTGCATGCTATGGCTCCATGCTTCTGCATGATCTCTCCATGTCGAGTGCTCTGCCTGATCATAATTTCCACTCTTCATCTTCTCTGGTAGTTAGATCCATGTGTCCATCATCACTTGGTGTTAAGCCAAGATTCCTTAGCCTGTCTGGCAATTGAGACTCTTCGTTTTCTCTATCAAAGTCGAGCTAATCCTCTCTGTTGTAGTTACATGCTTCAACACTCTTCCATTTTTCAATCACCTCTAAGAATAATCTCCATTCCATTGGAATATTCCTCGAGCCTCTTCACCTTCGCCGGCGATCACACTGAAGCCTGTTTGATTCCTCTGGCAAAAGCTATCAGTCATTTTTGGAAGTTACAATCTGAAGTGCGACAGTAGCCCTCTGATCATACTTAAATTCACCTGCACCGTTGGATTGGATCCGTGGGATCTTGCGTTTAATTCACATTTTGACATTTCGGGATTTCGACGTTCATGTGGTAGAGTTTCTTGACGCTCCATGTCACGGTCCCCGAAACTCCGAAAAGGAGCTTGTCGATTCGAGCTCTTCTCTACAGCTCTTTGATCTCCAGATCGATGGTCCACAATTTGTGGTGATTGGATGACTATCCTCTTCCTTGGGACTTCATCCTTCGGGACTTTGGGGGAGTGATGGAGTTAAAACTCCCAAAGAAAAAACTCCCGGAGTGAGGTCAGTCTTGCGTCACTCGATGATGTGTCGTGACTCGAGTGGCTGCCACGTGTCACTCAGAATTGTGATTTCCAGTGGCCTGAAATGCCAAATCAAATTGACACTTGTCATTGTCTAATCGTGCCACGTGTCATAGTCTTCCACCTATCCTTTCTGACGTGGTATTCCACATTCACCTCTTGGATTTGTCGGCCTAGATCACTTCGCGATTTCGCATATCGCGATTTCAACATTCTTGATGTGAAAGTTCTTGACACCTTCAAGTCCCGATATGCAAAACTCTGAACTGGAGTCAGGTCAGCTTTTCATCTTTTCGCACTTCGCAACTTCGAGACTCCTATAGTGAGAGTTCTTGACCTCTCCATCTCCCGGTATCCGAAATCCCGGTATCCGATACTTCGAAATGGAGTCGGATCATCTTTTCAGATTTTCGTACTTTGCGACTTTGGGACTCCTGTAATGAGAGTTATTGACATCTCTGTATCCCAGTATCCAAATCTCCGGTATGGAGTCTTTGACATTTTGCGATTTCTCATTTCATGAGTTCAGGTTTCCTGTGTTGAAGAGTCTCGACTCTTGACTTCTGAATCTCCCGGTATCCAAAACTCCGGTAGATGTGCTTGTTTTTGGATTTCAAGGTTTTGCATTTCGTCATTTCGGCATTTCGACACTCGAGTGGTGAAGTGTTTCAACACTTCAACTCTTAGTATCCGGGACTCCGAAATGGAGTTATTTCCCGGTATGGAAAACTCTTGTTGATGTGCCTCTTTCAGGATTTCGGGATTATGGATTTTGCAACTCCGGGACTCCTGTGTTGAAGAGTCTCAACTCTTGACTTATCAATCTCCCGGTATCCGAAACTCTAAAATGGAGTCAGATCAATGTATTCCGACGTTTCGCATTTCACCATTTCGACATTCGTGTTGTGAATTGCTTCCTTGACTCCTACAATGCCCGGTATCCGAAACTCAGAAATGGATTTTATGCGTCTGATCTTTCCATGCAGTTATCTCTGCACTGTTGATCTTCCTTGCCTGCTTGTTTTCCATCAAATAAACAAGCACACTCTTGCACTCTTCGTGCATCTCTGCACTATCTCTTTTGAGCTTACATTGTCCCTATTTTTCCATCGTTGCATACTCTGATCTTGCCATCAATGACAAGCACACCTGCCTATAAACTGCCTGTAAACATGCCAACAATCTCCCCCTTTGGCATTGATGGCAACCCTGAACGACTGCGCTAATCTGTTTTGACCTCCAACTATAGCATCCAGTCCGGACCACTCCTTTTCTCCCCCTTTGACATCAATGTCAAAGAAAACATGCTCCCCCTGAGCTGTTGCATTAATTTTAGGAGGTATCAGATATTCAATCAATACAAAACTCCCCCTAATAGGATGGACTCTCTTAGGTGTGAGATGGGATGACACCCAGCTTCTGTCTGAGATATTCAAATGGTGTCTTGGCTAGGGGTTTAGTAAATATGTCTGCAATTTGTTCTGTGGTTGGAATGTAATGGACCTAAACAACCTGATTGGTGACCTGCTCTCTCAGAAAATGGTATGTTATGGGAATATGCTTGGTCTTGGAGTGGAATACAGGATTCTTGGACACAATGATGGCACTAGTGTTATCACAATGAATTGGTATCGGTGCAACATATTTTACCTCCAAGTCTGCAAGTGTCTGAATCATCCATAATACCTGAGTGCAACAGGTAGCAGTAACAATTTACTCTGCCTATGTAGTTGATAAAGAAATGGAACCCTGCTTTTTACTCAACCATGCTACTAGAGAATCTCCTAAGAAAAACGCACCTCCACTCGTGCTTTTCCTTTCATCCATGCAGTTAGCCCAATCAACATCTGAGTAGGCTGATAATTGAAAATTCTGATTCTTAGGATACCATAGGCCACAGTTCATTGTTTCTTTCAAATATATGAATATCCTTTTGACAGCTAGAAAATGACTCTGTTTAGGTGCAGACTGATATCTTCCTACCATTCCAACAACAGGCATTATGTCTGGGTGAGATGATGTGATATACAACAGGCATTATGTCTGGGTGAGATGATGTGATATACAACAGGCATTATGTCTGGGTGAGATGATGTGATATACAACAGGCTTCCTATCATATACCTATATGAACTTTTATCAACTTCAGGTGAGTCATCATCCTTGCTTAATTTGCATCCAGTAACCATAGGTGTGCCCGCAGGTTTAGAATCTTCCATTTGAAACCTTTTCAAAATTTCTCTTAGATAGTTTTCTTGAGAAATGAACATCCCTTCAGACCTCTGAGTAATTTGCAGACCAAGAAAAAATGACAGTTCACCTATCATAGACATTTCAAACTCAGACTCCATGGCAGAAGCAAACCATTTTACTAATGAATCCTTATTACATCTGAAGATGATGTCATCTACATAGACCAAAACAATGAGAAAATCATCACCCTCTTTTTTGATATATAGATTGTTTTCAACTGTTCCTCTCTTGAACCCTTTGTATTTGAGATACGTATCCAGTCTATGATACTAGGCACGAGGAGCTTGTTTTAACCCATATAAATCTTTCTTCAGCTTTCATACTAAGTCAGGGTTATCAGACAGTTTGAAACCCTCTGGTTGTTCCATATAGACTTCTTCATTTAAATATCCATTTAGAAAAGATGACTTGACATCCATTTGATAGACTTTAAACCTTTTATGACAAGCATAGGCAAGAAATATTC
>ML822779.1:43334-79322 GCA_009831015.1 Picea engelmannii
TTTTCAGCTTTGGATTCCTTTGCTGATTCAGAATGGTGGCTAATCCTTCTGAGGCTTTGATACTTGACAGATTCTGATTATACAAGGCTTGAAACTTCTCCATCTCTTTCCTATTTTTCACTACTTCTTGTTCTAATGCTTCACATCTTGCCTTCTTTTCTGATAGTCGTCGTTTTAGAATGTCTTCGATTTTATTTGCCTCTTCTAATTCTACTTTTAGTAGGACAATTTCATCATCAGTTTCTTTACTATCTTTCTCAAACTGTATCAACAATTGTCTTTGCTTTCTGTGCTTGATTCTTAGTCTGTCAATCTCTTCCAGTGCACTATTCAGTTCTCCTTCCATGTCAACCACAACTTCTTCTTCATTAACATCACTCCCTGTACTATTATTATCATAATCCTCTTTGGCCATAAGTATGAAGTCATTTAGTTCATCTTCAATAGAGGAGTCATTGTCTTCATCATCTGAAGGATCATCATCATTGTTTACGCAAAGACTTTTCTTCTTAAAGTTATTCTCTTTAAAGAAATTCTTGTGTTTGTACTTCTCCTCATCGTCACATGTCTGATCCTTTCCTTTGTGGGGACATTTATTTGCAAAATGACCTATCCTACCACAGTTGAAACATTTGAAAGGAAGTTTACCTTTGTATTTTCCTGATCCCTTCTTCAGTCTCTTCACAATTTTTTCTTCAATTTCATCGGGCTCAAAATCCTCATTCTTGTCTACTTTAAACGATGCTTCTCTGGAGGTGGGTTTATCTTTAACTATTCTCATTTCATATGCATTCAATGTTCCTAGAAGTTGATCAAACTCCAAGGTTTTTAGATCATTAAGTTCTTCTATAGCAGAGACCTTAGGGTTGAACCTATCTGGGAGAGATCTCAAGATTTTCTGAACTAAAGAAGGTTCCTCAATTTTTTCACCAAGTGCTTTCATGGCATTTACCATTTCTTCTACTCTCAGAAAGTATTTTCCAACAGTTTCATCTTCCTTCATCTTTAGCTGTTCAAACTATATTCTGTAGGTTTGAAGCTTGGCGTCCTTTACCTTTTCATTACCTTCATAACTACTAATGATTTTGTCCCATATTTCTTTGGCAGTTCCTAGGTGCATAACTTTTACGAATTCTTCTTCTGCAAGCCCACTCAAGATAACATTCATAGCCTTAGCATTGAAGTTAAATTCTATCTTTTCATCCTTATTAGCTAGTACAACTGGCTTTACATAACCAGTGTCTACCATATCCCATACATCTGCATCTAAATCCATTATGTAGGTTCTCATTCTAACTTTCCATAAGGTAAAGTTTGTTCCATTGAACATAGGGGCCTTATTGGTTGAATTTCCTTCATGGCTTGACATGTTTAAGATCTAGGATCTACCCTTAGATAAAAGGGGCTGGATCTGATACCAATTGTTGGACAACTGAGAGGGGGGGTGAATCAGTTGTCACCATGCTTAAACAATTATTCTTATTTTAACTCTTTACAAATCACTCAATGATAATCACAATAATTTAGGGAAATAAGTAATAGCACATTCAACATCAGTCACACATATGAGATACAAAGAGACAAATATTTCCTGAGGAAACCCATAAGGGGTAAAAACCTCTTCTTATTTATATGATAAGTAATCTTTACATTCTTTACATTATCATACATATGAACAGCAAATTATAATGAGGCTGCAACCTCTGTTTTGCAAGCTGCTACTTGCTGAGAGCACCAACTCTCTGGTTTCTCTAGCACCAACTAGAAGGAAGCACCAACTCCCTGGTTTTACTAGCACCAACTCCCCGGTGTTCCAGCACCAACTGGATGGAAGCACTAACTTCCAATCATACATGTACCAACCTATAAAACAAAGAACAATAGTTCTCCCTTGCACCACCCTGCCACCCTAGTTTTTCTGGCTGCAACCAGATGGAAGTTACAGCTCCCTATGTTCAAGCACCCACTTGAACCTCTGAGGACAACAGTCCTCCCTAGCACCTCCCTACCACCATGAAATATAAATTTTGCTAATGAAACTTATCATAGTGATACAATATTTATCATTGGCTTACCAAACTTATCAATGTTCTTCTACATTGCACTGCTCTGTCTGCATCAGTGTCTTCTTCACACTCCTCTACGCTTTATGTTCTTCTCCCCTTATGCACTTTGTTCCATCTCTCTTTAATCCACCATTCCTATGCTCTTTATTTCAGCTCCTGTACACTCCTCCTTCTACACTCCTGAATCCTCACACCAACAGCCCCACCTCTCTTCTTTATTCTGCATACTTATGTTCTCTATGCAACTTGTGCATGTTATGGCTCCATTCTTCTGCATGCTCTCTCCATGTCAAGTGCTCTTCCTGATCATAATTTCCACTCATCAGCTTCTCTGGCAGTTAGATCCATGTGTCCATAATCACTGGGTGTTAAGCCGAGATTCCTTAGCTTGTCTGTCAATTGAAACTCTTCGTTTTCTCTATCAAAGTCGAGCTAATCCTCTTTGCTGCAGTTACATGCTTCAACACTCTTCCATCTGTCAATCAACTCTAAGAATAATTTCCATTCCACTGGAAGATGCCTCGAGCCTCTTCACCTTTTCTGGCGATCACACTGAAGCCTGTTTGATTCCTTTGGCAAAAGATTTCAGTCGTTTTTGGCAGTTACAATCTGAAGTGCGATAGTAACCCTTCAATCATACTTAAATTCACCTGCACCATTGGATTGGATCCGTGGGATCTTGTGTTTAATTCACATTTCGACATTTTGGGATTTTGGCATTTCTGTGGTAGAGTTTCTTGACGCTCCATGTCACGGTCCCCGAAACTCCGAAATGGAGCTTGCCGGTTCAAGCTCTTCTCTACAGCTCTTTGATCTCCATATCAACGGTCCATAATCCATGGTGATCGGATGGCTATCCTCTGCCCAGGGAATTCATCCTTCGGGACTTTGGGGGAGTGATGGAGTTAAAACTCCCGAAGCAAAAACTCTCGTAGTGAGGTCAGTCTTGCATCACTCGATGACATGTCGTGACCCAAGTGGTTGCCACGTATAACTCAGAATTGTGATTTCCAGTGGCATGAAATGCCAAATCAACTTGACACTTGTCGTTGTCTGATCGTGCCACATGTCATAGTCTTCCACCTATCCTTTCTGATGTGGTCTTCCACTTTCACCTCCTGGATCTGTCGGCCCATATCACTTCACGATTTCACATATCGCGATTTTGAAATTCTTGATGTGAAAGTTCTCGACACCTTCAAGTCCTAATCTGTGAAACTCCGAACTGGAGTCATGCCATCTTTTCGTATTTTTGCACTTCACAACTTTGGGACTCCTGTAGTGAGATTTCTTGACCTCTCCATCTCTCGGTATTCGATACTCCGAAATGGAGTCAGATAATCTTTTCAGCTTTTTGCACTTCGCGACTTCGGGACTCCTGTAGTGAGAGTTCTTGACATCTCCGTCTCCCAGTATCCAAAATCCCGGTATCCGAACCTCCAGTATGGAGTCTTTGAAATTTCGCGATTTCATATTTCACGACTTCAGGTTTCCTGTGTTGAAGAGTCTCGACTCTTGACTTCTCAATCTCCCGGTATCCGAAACTCCGGTAGATGTGACTGTTTCAGGATTTCAAGGTTTCACATTTTGTTGTTTCGACATTTTGGCACTCCTGTGGTGAAGTGTTTCAACACTTCAACTCCCGGTATCCAGGACTCCTAAATGGAGTTATTTCCCGATATGCAAAAATCTTGTTGATGTGCCTCTTTTGGGATTTCGGGATTCCGAATTTTGCAACTTCGGGACTCTTGTGTTGAAGAGTCTCAACTCTTGACTTCTCAATCTCTCAGTATCTGAAACTCCGAAATGGAGTCGGATCAACGTATTCCAGAGTTTTTCATTTCACCGTTTCGGCATTCATGTCACGAGTTGCTTCCTTGACTCCTCCAATGCTCGATATCCGAAACTCCGAAATGGAGTTTACGCTTCTGATCTTTCCATGCAGTTATCCCTACATTGTTGATCTTCCTTGCCTGCTTGTTTTCCATCAAATAAACAATCACACTCTTGCACTCTTCGTGCATCTCTACAGTATCTCTTCTGAGATTACGTTATCCATGTTTTTCCATCGCTTCATACTCTAATCTTTCCATCAATGACAAGCAAACCTGCCTGTAAACTGCCTATAAACATGCCAACAATATCCTGCATGGAGACCGCGCCCCTTGAGAGAGCCCTCTCCAGATCTGAAAGGCTAGTTTCGGGTCTCAAATTTGATTGAAAAAGTTACCTTTGTCATATGTTTATCAGTTGAACAAATTTACAGAGTGGTAACATAACACACACAAAAGCATAAAAGGGATCATTTTGAGGGGTCAAAGAAGAATTTAGAGCATGCGAAAAAGAGGGAAGAACAACAGTTAGGTATGCAAAAGCAACATGCAGGAGAAAAGGAAGGAAAAGAAGGTGTAAAAGAAGCATGCTGGTGAGAAAGAAGGAAAACAACTAGGACATATTAGGGTTTTGGGATAAACTATTGGGGTTCTGAGCCCTAACTCTATGTATAAATATGTAATGGGTTGGGGAAGATTAGGTTGTTGAGAGTAAGAGATTAGGTTGTGTATGGGTGAGAATCCTTACTTAAGGGTTTGGAAAGGATTTTGAAAGAGAGAGAGGCATGCACTAGAGAGCATCTAGGAAGGTCTGGATAATATTATATGTTATATCTATTGTAATCACAGTTCGTAGGTCTAAGATGGTGATTTCGTGAAGACTAATACTTAATCCAATCGTTGTGGACGTAGCCCAAGCATTAGGTGAACCACGCTAAAATTTGTGTCTTTATGTGTTGTGTTGATGTGGTTGTTCATGAATGTTATGTTTATGCATGATTAGTATAGATCTATTTACTATATGATTGATGAGTAGTAATAATGAATGATACAGTGGGTTACATATGTTGCAATCTATGTTATAAGGGTTCTACACAATAGAGTTTGTTAACAAATCAAATCATATGAATAAAGATATTGTGTATAGGGTGGATTAATAGTAATGGATATGATGATATCCTCACATCCCCTCGTCCCTATAGAAACTTGGTTCCTGTATCCTATTGGCCCTTGACCAAGTTTTGAGGAAATGCTGGTCATATTTGACCATTTTTGGGACTTCGACATGCTGGTCGAAGACATAGAGCCCATGCGAAGCTGAGATTGCGGGATTTTCCCCCCTTTTTGTAGGATTTTTGGGTTTTAGGGGTTATGTAATGAGTATGGGATGTCGGCCCATGGGTTTACCCATGTTTAGGCCCCTTTTTAAATGTATAAATAGATAGCTAAGCGATGTAAGAAGTAGTAGTTGTATCTATGTGATTGAAGAGTTATAATCGACTTCGTGTAAGAACCTGTGGAGGTTGCTAAGTGCGAATAGTTGTGAATGCTTTGTGAATACTGTATGTTGAGACTTGCAGAGTTAAGTGCAAGTGATTGTAAGAAGGATTTGTGCCTTGACCTAACTCGGGGGAGGAGGATCTGGTGAGGTGCGCGCAGATCTCATGTCCTATGCAGAGTTGGATTTGTGGCTCTATGCATGTAAGAAGATTGAAGGAGACTAATAAATAAGAGAAGAAGAGTTGGTGGATGTAGCCCCACACTGGGGTGAACCACGTATATCTTGTCTCGATGTGCTTTGTGCTATGATTGTTCATATTGTTCATGTATTTTCTTAGTGCACTATTATGATAGATAGATCTATGAATGCTTAGTGCTTATGATGTGAATGAATGCTAGATATTCTTTGATGCTAGGTGATGAATGGTTAGATGTGCTTAGATCTTGATTAATATTGTGTTGTTCTGTAAGAAGGGTTTAACCTGCACTCTGAATGAAGGTTAAAGACTAATGAATGTTAATTGCTAGGTTCTCTGTTAGGTATTGTGATCATAGATCTGTATCCTAGATAGGTTGTAGAAACTTGAGTCCTACAACCCCCTTGCCTCTACCTTGGGTGAGACTTCATCTTCTTCGCAGGTGTTGCCGAAAGGGCCATTAGTTAGGTTTTTTTTGGTGCCCTGTTGAAGCATTGAAACCCGGGTCTGCCCCTATGCCAACAAATGGTTCCAATGTCGGGACCTGAAACTGTGATTGCTAGGAACTGAAGAAAAGAGAAAGCTCTGTGCATATATCTATTGTTGTAGTGCACAGCATTCTACTTGACTTGTGAAGCTCTGTGCTAAGAAGGGAACCGAATCTGAAGAAAAGATGTAAGATCTTAAATCTTTGTTCTCTGATAAAGGTAAGATAAGTGGAATTTTTTTCTTCGAAAGTATGAATATAGGTATGTTTGATAGATTTTGTCCTAGTCTGAAAACTAGGGCATAGTTAGAAGAAAGAAGATTTGATATGAATAGATATGATAGAAATAGTGAAAGATATGTTATTCCTATGCATAGAAAGAATTTTTGGACTAACAAGTGGATGTAGGATCCTAGAAATAATTTTTATAGGTCCATCATTGTGATCCTAGTGCATAGTACATGAAAGGTTGGGGATCATTTAATAGAAAGAGAGGATTGACTCTTTGCTACAGTTGCAGAAGACCGGGACATCTTGCTAAGGAATTCCCTGGTGTAGGTCCTACTTGTCTTTTTTGTAAATCCGTTGATCATGAGGTTTTGGATTGCACTAGAATGTTTGCTAAGGTTGAAAAGATCAACATGAGACAAGAAAACCATGAAGAAGGTCAAGAGACTAAGAATATGCTAGAGCACCAGAAAGAATCAGAGACTATATTATTGCAGATGAAAGAAACACTGAATGATCACAGAGACATCAGTTTACCATAGATATTAAGAGAGAAGGAGTGCATAGAAACAATAATAGGAGACTTCGACATAGACTGTGTTCTGGATGAGGAAACACAAGGGAATATTATGCCAAAAAGTTCTTGGGAAATTTTAGGAAAGCCTGTTATGATTTCTTCATTGGGAAGGATAGGATTGTTTAAAGGAAAGCTAATAACCCTATGTGGAAGACTTACTCATGTACCTATGATTTATCATGGAGCATCAAATGAAGAATAGTTTAAGGTCATTAAGTTTGTTGAGAACAACACTCCTTTTGCACTTTTTTTAGGAAAGTCCTAGATTGAGAAAGATCAGATTCGAAGGAAATAAGAAGAGGAAGCTATAGAACATAAAAAGAAAGAATTAAGGGACTTCATAGCCAAGAAAATAGAACGACTAAGAGAAGAACAAGAGGACAATTCGAAGCAACTAAGGGCCAGAGATCTAGCTGTCGAAGTTGAAAGGACACAAGAAGGCTTAAAGAACCTATCCACGTAGGAGAGACGAGAACCTACCCCAGAAGTAATAAGAGAAGAGGTATTCCACTTTAACTCTTTGAAAGACCCTCAGCAGTGAGAAGTTACTATGCTAATATAAGATAAGAATACAAATGGAAAGAGGAACCCAAAGACTCAGATCACAGGAAAGAAGGCTAGAAAGATCAATAAAAATTAAGCAAAGTTAGAAAAATTGCACGAGGTTCCAAAGAGGACTTCGCAGAAGGAAGGCTTGCAGAACTTGAACCTCACCAGAATAGCAGAAAAAGGCCGAAGAGAACTTCTCAATGGCAAAGAAATATGACCGTTGGAGGCATCCCAACCATTAGAACGATGTTCCGAAATGACTAGAAACACAGTTATTGCCAAAAAGATCGTCATTGGACCATTGGGACCGTGCCACAATGTATGGAATTGTATTGATTGAGGAATTTCGACCCGTTGAAGGAATCTGTTACGACGTTGTCTATTTATTCCATCACATGTATCAACCGAGACACTTTTGCGAACTGAGATATTCGAGCCCACAAAGAACTTATTTCTATCGCGTTGCTCTTTTGAGACCTCGCCACCCATTTTTCTCACCTTGAGTATTTGTTCACCCACCTGAGCTATTCGATCATGAGCATGAATGTCGGGCGACCTTAACACAATAGAGAAATCCATAGAAGATATTTTGATCGAACTTATGGCTAAGAAGGTCATGTCCACAGGAGTACATGCCTCATCGACAGTCAGATTACAAGCATCCCCCTCGACTGCACATAGATCTGGGCCATCCAGAACCATGACATAGAAAAGAAGAAAGCACCGCGATGACCTGGTGAATGCGAAGCTCATCCTGTCTTTCTCGCCTGACTAAATCCCGCCTCTGGTTGGCACAGTTAGTCGCGACAATGTCCTGAGATATTTTGAATACACACTCATCACTGCGTACCTCCCAAAGGGGATACGCATAGTCAGACCACAACTAGGATTGATCCCTGATCTTAAGATCAGTGAATTTAACCTCAGAGACATGTTATAACCCTAAATTGCACCACACATGCTTACCTGGCATCAGGTCAACTCATATCCCTTCTTTTCCAAAACACTACTGAACAACTCTTTGAAAATCCTCTTGAATAAAGGCCAACGCACCCTAATCCATTACTGAACGGGTGTACACGCTGGCAGACGTAAAACAGCCCGCGTGGACCGAAAAAAGCATGAAAAAAGGAAAGTTTCCGATGGAACAAAAAGATATGGGTGAGTTAGCTGAAATTCCCGGCCATGCATGGCTGAGGGTTTGTCCAAATACCTAGCTCCTTCTAGCCTATATAAGAAGGGGTAGGGGTACCATTTAAAAAGAGGAAAAATATAGCAAAGAAACTCTGCCCATTTACATATTCCATTGTCCCAACCCTTTAGCCTTTCCTAATGCTAAAGGAGATTTAAAGCAAAGCAGTTGAAGGATAGAAGAAGAGGAGCCCAGGATCAGGTTCAAAGACTACCTCTGTGGGTCCCGAAAAACACAGTCAAACAAAATTCAGGGAAAATTGGTATGGAAAACCAGACTCCCTACTATCTCAAACCTTACAGAAACGAAAAGAAAATACAGGCAAGAAAAACTAGTCTTTAAACTACCCAAAAACTAAATAAAATTCCAGGAACCCTAGAGATTCTCCCCAGTACGGTCGCCAATTCTGTTGTTGGGGAAAAACACCCTACGGACTAGCAAATAGAGTTCAGACTTTGCAAGCAGATATGGCCGAATAGAAATTACTTTCTACCTTCATCCCTAGATTTAAATCCCCTTTTCTTAGTAAATGAATGGAAATATCAACCTACCTCGTTACTGGCGTTTGATGTCGATCCTCCATTGTGCATGATTACTTGTTCGCAATACTCCTTCCAAAGCTGACCTGCATTCAAGACGAGAAACAACTATGCATGCATACTACTTATATACTAACGGGTTAGAAATCAAACATAAACTAATCGAACCATAAAAAGTTCCTGAATTGGGATGGGAAAAACATTCTCTTTATTACTTAAAATGAGTCAACTTACAAAAGTTGAGACCGACCACCACTCCTTGAACCTGATCCTGGGCTCTTCTTCTTCTGTCCTTCAACTACTTTTCTTTAAATCTCCTTTGGCATTAGGAAAGGCTAAAGGGTTGGGACAATGGAATATGTAAATGGGCAGAATTTCTTTGCTATTTTTTTCCTCTTTTTAAATGGTACCCCTACCCCTTCTTATATAGGCTAGAAGGAGCTAGGTATTTGGACGAACCCTCGGCCATGAATGGATGGGAGTTTCAGTTAACTCACCCATAGCTTTTTGTTCCTTCGACAACTTTTCTTTTTTCATGCTTTTGTCAGTCCACGCGGGTTGTTTTGGGTCAGCCAGCGTGTACACGCGTTCAGTAATGGATTAGGGCGCGTGGGCCTTTATTCAAGAGGATTTTCAAAGAGTTGTTCAACAGTGTTTTGGAAAAAAAGGGATATGAGTTGGCCTGATGCCAGGTAAGCATGTGTGGTGCAATTTAGGGTTATAATATGATGGCATCCACCCAGGCACCTACCTCAGCAGGACTCGTGCCTGACCTCCCGGTCTTAAGGATCGTTCTAAATTTCCCTCAAGCCGGAGTGGATCCTTTGATTCTCCCCTGGAATCCTTATTAATATTTGACCCCCAGGTCTGTCCTGATCATCATAGCCCTTAGGCCAGAGAGCTTCTCCGTTCTCAATAGAAAATAAAAATCGGGTTTTGGGGTTTTCCAATCCCCGATGTCACCAACACTTTCTTCCTCTAATCCCCGATCTCTGATATCTCAACACACTTCCTTTTTGCTTCAGCCCCTCCTGGCTATGCTCCCAGTCCACACGACCCTGCCTTATATGACCACAATCCTATCTCTTATCAGGGTTCGGGGTTTCGAGCGTCAATATGTATTGGGCCTCTTGTCCACAGGATCCCCAATTTCTCGACAATTGAATTTTCCTGTCAGGGAATTTCCCGAAGGCTTCGATCTCGGCCACGCATCCTCAAGGATGGACGGTCCTCGCTGCTCCTTGCTATTTCTCGATTCACGATTCCAAATGCTCTAGTTACCTTGTCTTCAGGATTCACGAAACGTCGAATCCTGATATGCCAATTTGGCTTCTCTGTCAGGATTTCCCCGATAGCCTCGATTGTCGCCACGCGTCCTTTAGAGATGAACGACCCTGATTTGCTCTCGGGGTCTCTGCGACTTCAAATTCGCGACACCTCGTTCTGACGAGATGACGTCATCTGGGTCCCACACGGAACTCACTTTCTCATCAGGATTTCACGCTTCGCGATTCTGAAATGCAAGAGTTCCCTGTCCTCAGGACCTCTGAAACGCCGATCCTCGACTCTCTTCAGATTTCTGACACGCGTCCCCAATGGATGGACGGATCAGATCAACCCTCGGGTTTCGCCAATTTACAAAGACAAAATCACTTACCTATGTGAGTCCCGATGATCGAAACGTCGATAGGCTCCCGATCTCATCCACGTATCCCAACTGATGGACGGTCCTGATCATCTACAGGATTTTCAACATGGATTTCTCCGATCCTTTGTCCACAGAACTACCGATTTGCCGAATCCTGAAACTTTGATGGAGTATTCCTTTTCGGGACCTTTCCCGAGATCTTAGATCTTCGCCACGTGTCTCCTTAGGATGGATGGTCCCGATTCAACCTCGGGATTTCGAGACTTTCGGTGCCCTGATGACACAAGTTCCTTGTCAACTTAAAACCCCGGTCGCTGAAACGCTGACGGGCTCTCGATGATTGCCACCTGTCTCCTCAAGATGGACGGTTCAGATTGATTCCAGGATTTTCACTATGAAAATTCTCGATCACTCATCCTCGTGACTCCCGATTCCGTGAATGCTGAAATTCCGATGGCCATGCCTCTCGTCGAAACTTTCCTCCTCCTGTTCCCGAAGCTTAAACTTCATGCAACTCTCGATCAATCCAACGGATGACGGGTATTTCTGTGAAGATCCTACGGTCTACAATCTCCTGAGCTTGAACTCTAGACACAACCGTAACCTCCTCGCTTTTCTGGAAGATCTGACGGCTAGTGGGGTTTCGCTAATCCTCCCCACAGATTTCTAACAGTCGATTTCTTCCCTTTGATGATTTCTATGAAGAAAACCAAGGGCTCTTCCCTGGACTTATCCACTTATGCTACGAACCTTTGATGTTCCTCAATGTTTTCAAAGGCCTTACCCCCCCTGAGCTTTCTCAAAATTTCGAGCCTCAAAGAGGGTCCTTGCACGCACTCCTTGCGGAAACCTTTAGATACTTTCAAATATCTGAGAACCCTTCGACTCTGCGCACACCTGCAGCAGCAGTCTTTCGATATCTTGCTCAGGTTCACAACCCTGAGACCTCACTCGGCCTGCGCACTCCTTGCACAGCTCCTGTGCCCAAATGCACTCTGAGGGAATGAGAACAACCGCTACCTCTCCTGAGATTTCAGAGACAACCCTCTGAACTCCTTGTCGATGCACTCCATGCGGACAATTCAACTGCACCCCTTGCAGGAATCTTGCTCAGACAGAGAAAAAATTGAAACTCATTCCTCTTTCCTTTCAGACTTCACTTAGAACATGAAATCATATACACCGCATATCAAAGCGAATGTATAACAGGAAGAAAAAATTCATGAGAATAACATTAATATACAGAGAACAACACAAACCATGAAGTTGAATCAAAGCTCTCTATTAATCCAAATATCTGTACATGGGTGTTTTTACACAGTTCTTCTGCTTGCTCTTCCTTCTTCAGAATAATGTTACAATGCAGAATGAGGGTGTCTATATCCGTTTTCCCTCCACTCCTTATAAAACTGTCTAATATAATATTCAATTCTACCTACTTACATAAATGCCTTCTACCTACTATGGACGAGAGAAGATCGCTCAAGGTCCTATACAATGCATAAGTACGCCACTCCTTAATTATCACATTTAATTTTGGCGCATCCATTCTTCAAAAGTTTTTAAACAATTTAACATATGCTCAAAATGTGTGGTGCTTGCCCCCATGCTTGCTTGATGTGGGCAATGCTCCTGCATCATACTCCCTCGCTTGAAAATCTTCATGGGCTCCTGTCCATGAGCTCTTGCACGATCTTTCCATGCTTCTGAATCTCTGCTTCATTATCCCAGCTGGCATCTTCAACTGGATGGCCCTTCCACTTGACCAAATATTCAAAATATTCTTTCCTTCTGGTCTTCTTACCCACTTGGTTATCCAGTATCCGCTCCATCTTTTGCCACTGAACCTCTGACTGTTCATCTTTTTTTTTTTCTTCCTCAACTTTGTATGGGTATAAATCTAAGACATTGAATATTGGAGAGATTCCGATCCCATCGGGTAATTCAATCTCATAAGCGCTTTCTCCAATTTTCTTCAAGACCTTGCATGGTCCAATTTTCTTCATCTTCAATTTATTGTATGTTCCTCTCGGGAACCTTTCCTTTCTTAAATGTGCCAGAATTAAGTCACCAACCTCAAATTGAAGTTGTCTTCTATGCTGATCGGTTCTGCGTTTATATTCTTGGCTTGATTTCAGCAGTCGCTCCTTCACTTGGCTGTGAAGTTCTTTCATTGCCTCAGCAAATTATTCTGCACTAGCGCTCTTAGTCGCAGTCTGTTCTGAATCCCTCAATTCAGAAATTCCCCTCGGTTGCATGCCATAAACAATCTAAAAAGGACTCTGACCTATGCTCCTATTTACTGAGTCATTGTATGCAAACTCTACCTGCGGCAATATATTGTCCCAACTGTTGTGGTGTTCTGTCACCAAGATTCTCAGTAAATATCCCAGACTCCTGTTGACCACTTCTGTCTGTCCATCTGTTTAAGGATGATATGTTGAACTAAACAACAAGTTAGTTCCCATATTCTTCCATAAGGTCCTCTAGAAATTCCCTATGAATTTCGTATCTCGATCCGAAACAATACTCCTTGGTAAGCCGTGAATTCGAACGACTTCTTTGAAAAATAGATTCACGATGTGTGTCGTGTCATTGGTTTTCTGACATGGGATAAAATGTGCCATCTTGGAAAATCTATCCACTACCACAAAGATCAAATCAAATCCTCTTTGCATCCTTGGAAATCCCAATATGAAATCCATGCTAATTTCATCCCACGGCTTCTCAGGTATGGGAAATGGTTGATAAAAACCCGCATTCTGCTTCCTTCCCTTCGAATGCTGGAAAATTTTGCATCTGTCCACAAACCTCTTGACCTCTGATCGCATCCCTGGCCAAAAGTATGACTCACTCAGCTTCGCGAATGTCTTATCATGACCGAAGTGTCTGGCCAATCCTCCCCTGTGTTTTTCCTTCAGCAGATTCTCCCTCATGGAGCAATTCGAAATACATAGCTGATTTCCCTTAAACAACAATCCTTCCTGGATCATGTATTCGGCCCACTAGCTTCTATCCCTGAGAAATGGATTCTCAGTTGCTTCATATGCTTCTTGAAAATCTGGATCATCTGCGTACATGTCTCAGAGATCATCAAAACCCAATGTTTTGACTTTTAACTCTTACAACAACAAACACTTCCTGCTCAAAGCATCAACAACTTTGTTAGCAGTACCAGAAATATGTTTAATCACAAATGTGAAATTCTGCATTTATTCAACCCATTTAACATGCCTCTGATTCAACTTTTCCTGTTGAGTCACAAACTACAATGCATGGTTATCACTATATAAAACAAATTCCTTCGGAATCAAATAGTGGCTCCATTTATTCAATGCCTGGATGATGGCATAAAATTCCTTATCATTTGTGGAATACTTCACCTTCGCTTCATTCAGCTTCTCACTGAAATATGCAATTGGTCTGTCATCTTGACCTAATACTGCTCCTATTGCAAACCCGCTTGCATCACATTTTACCTGAAATGTCTTTTGGAAATCCGGTAACACCAGAATTGGTTGTTTCGTAATCTTCCGTTTCAACAAATTTAAACTCTTCTCAGCTTCTTCAATCCAGTGAAAATATTTATGTCTTTTCTTCACTGTATCCATCATTGCTGCACTAATTCCACTGAAATTCTTGATGAACTTCCGGTAGAAACTAGCCAATCCGTGAAAACTTCTCACCTCAAATATGTTCCTCGGTGATGGCCAATTCTTGATTACCTCCACCTTATCTGGATCCATCCTCAGCTCATTTTCCGAAATAACAAACCCCAAATAAATGAGTTATGTCTTCACGAATGAGGATTTCTTTATGTTTATCAACAACTTCTCTTGCTGTAATCTCTTCATCGCAATGGCCAAATGATTTAGATGTTTAGCCTTTGTTTTACTGAAAATCAGTATATCATCCAGATATACGATAAAAAGTTTTCCGATGAAATCTTTCAGGACTTCATTCATCAACCTCATAAAGGTACTTGGCACATTTGTTAAGCCAAACGACATAACAAGCCATTCATACAAACCTTCATTTGTGTTGAATGTTGTTTTCCATTCATCACCTTCTCTCATGCGAATCTGGTGATATCCACTCTTCAAATCAATCTTTGAAAAGAGTTTTGCTCCACTTAAGCAATCCATTAAATCATCCATTCTTGGCAATGGAAATCTATACCTGATGGTTATCTTATTAATCACCCTTAAATCAGTGCACATCCTCCAGCCTCCGTCTTTCTTCGGACTAAGTACTGTTGGAAGAACACATGGACTCAAGCTTTCTCTGACCAACCCTTTGTCCAACAATTCCTGAACCTGTCTTTTTACTTCTTCATTCTCTTGTGGCGTCAATATGTACGCGGCTTTGTTTGGTAAACTAGCTCTGGGTATGAGATCGATATGATGACTCACACTTCTCATCGGTGGCAACGAACGAGGTAATTCGTCCACTACTATATCAATGAACTCTTCCAGTAGTCCCTGAACTTCTTCTGGAAAATCATCCACTCTTGTGCTAGTCAGAACAATCTTTGGTTTTCTGACCATAATGAACTGTGGATCCTCCTTCTTCTTAACCTCGATAAGGATTTCCTTCCCACTCATGAGAAGCACTGTGTTGCTTACTTCTGGATTCACCTCCTTATCCTTTATTGGACGTAACATGTGTGTCCTCCCATTCTTCTCTAGGGTGTATGTGTTCATCCTCCCATCATGAATCACATTTCTATCATATTTCCACGGTCTACCCAGCAATAGATGACAAACATCCATAGGAATAACATCACATAAAATCTTATCATTATATCTCCCTATCTTAAATTCAACTAAGCATTGTTTGGTGACATTTACCTGATGTCCTTTTTGTAGCCACAAAATTTTATATGGACTTGGATGATTAGTCGTCTCTAGCTCCAACTTTTCTACCATCTCGGTTGAAATGAGATTGTTAGTGCTTCTGCTGTCCACAATGACCTTGCACACTCTATCCTTGGTCTTGTAGGCAGTCCTATAAAGACTGTTTCTTGGATAAACTCTCGACTTCCTTTTCAGGTGTCAAAAGAACTTTTCGCATCATGAGCGATCTTCCACCTTCAACGTCTTCTGCCTCAACATCTCACCTCTGTGCCTCAGCGATGTGAGTCTCTCCAGTTTCTTTCTTTTTCTCTAGACACTCGTATGACTTGTGCCCATTCTTTCCACATGTGAAGCATGTGATTACTCCACCTCTTCCTCTTCCTCTACCTCTGGTACGAGGAAACCTATTATTATCAGCATATCCTCCTCTCTGCTCAGTATTTTGTTCTCTCTGTTCAGCATATCTCCCTCGTTGTGAGCTTCCACCTCTCTCTGTACGAGTCTGAGGTTTCTTCCAGTCATCCCTGGGCTTCTGGGTTCTTTCCTGGGAAACTGATTTCCCCTGGGATGACTTCTGCCTCTGCCCCTTTGACCTAGCTTTCGACTCAGCTTATATTCCTCTTTCAAAGCCATTTGATAAGCATATTCTATCGTTCAGATGCTTTCCATACTCATTTCATCTTGAATCTCATATCTCAGGCCATTCATATACCTGGCCACTTTTTCCTCATTTATTTTGCGATGACTTGCCCTGATATTCAACCTGTAAAATTCCTCAGTATATTCCTTCACTGTCATCAACTTCTGTCTTAGGTTTTGCATTCTCCTGAACAGAGAAATTTGATAGTCCCTGGGAATAAATTTTGCCTTCATCTTTGTAATCATCCTGTCCTAGCTCTTAATTTTCTGCTTGCCTTGGCAACGCCTGTCAGCTTGTAGTTCATCCCACCACAAGGCTGCATGTCCTTTTAATCTTGTGATGGCATGCCTGACTTTCTTTTCCTCTTCGATGTCTTCATAGTCAAAATAGGTGTCTAGATCTCTAATCCAGTCTAGAATCTCTTCTACATCCAGATTTCCGTCATAAACTGGAATGTCCATTTTTACCTTTGCACCCATTCTTGCAAAAACTTTAAGTAAGCTCTCATTTGCTACATCTTCTGCTGGGATTTCTTCTTCTACATGTCCAACATCATCTTCATTTTCGAACTCAATGATATCTCCTACATCATCTTTGCGCCTTTGTCTTATCTCCATGTCGACAACTCTAGCACGTAAGTTATGCAGATCTCTTTCTACTTCTGGATTCTGCACTTCTCTACCCCTTCCTCTGGGCATCTCCCTTTCCTCCTCTAGATCGGGTGATCTTCTCCTTGGCGGCATGGCGAATTCTTCTTCTCTTCTCTGCTATAGAAAGAAAAGACTCCTTCTTGTGCTCTGATACCACTTGATGGCGTCCACCCAGGCACCTACCTCAGCAGGACTCGTGCCTGACCTCTCGATCTTAAGGATCATTCTAAATTTCCCTCGATCCAGAGTGGCTCCTTTGATTCTCCCATGGAATCCTTATTAATATTTGACCCACAGGTTTGTCCTGCTCATCACAACCCTTAGGCCTGAGCGCTTCTCCGTTCTCAATAGAAAATAACAATCGGGTTTCGGGGTTTTCCAATCCCCGATGTCACCAACACTTGCTTCCTCGAATCCCCGATCTCCGATATCCTGATGCACTTCCTTTTTGCTTCAGCCCCTCCTAGCTATGCTCCCAGTCCACATGACCCTACCTTATATGACCACCATTCTATCTCTTATCAGGGTTCAAGGTTTCAAGCGTCAATATGTATTGGGCCTCTTGTCCACGGGATCCCTGATTTCCCGACAATTGACTTTTCCTGTCGAGGAATTTCCCAAAGGCTTCGATCTCAGCCACGCATCCTCAAGGATGGACGATCCTCTCTACTCCTCGCGATTTCGTGATTCATGATTTCAAATGCTCCGGTTACCTTGTCTTTAGGATTCGTGAAACGCCAAATCCCGATATGCTGATTTGGCTTCTCTGTCGAGATTTCCCCGATAGCCTCGATTGTCGCCATGCATCCTTTAGAGATGAACGAACCTGATTTGCTCTCAGGGTCTCTGCGACTTCAAATTCCGGACGCCTCGTTCTGACGAGATGACATCAGTTGGGTCCCACACGGAACTCACTTTCTCATCGGGATTTCGCGCTTCGCAATTCTGAAATGCAAGAGTTCCCTATCCTCAGGACCTCCGAAACGTCGATCCCCGACTCCCTTCGGATTTCTGACATGCGTCCCCAGTGGATGGACGGTTCAGATCAACCCTCGGGTTTCATCGATTTACAAAGCCAAAATCACTTACCTATGTGAGTCCCGATGATCGAAACGCCGATAGGCTCCCGATCTCGTCCACGTTTCCCAACTGATGGATGGTCCTGATCGTCTACGGGATTTTCAACATGGATTTCTCCGATCCTTTGTCCACAAAACTCCCGATTTGCTAAATCCTGAAACTCAGATGGAGTCTTCCCTTTCGGGACCTTTCCCGAGATCTTAGATCTTCGCCACATGTCCCCTTAGGATGGACGGTCCTGATTCAACCTCGGGATTTTGAGACTTTCGGTGCCCCGATGACACAAGTTCCTTGTCAACTTAAAACCCCGGTCACCGAAATGTCGATGGGATCTCGATGATTCCCACCTGTCTCCTCAAGATGGACGGTTCAGATTGATTCCAGGATTTTCACTATGAAAATTCCCGATCACTCGTCCTCGTGACTCCTGATTCCGTGAATGCCGAAATTTCGATGGCCATGCCTCTCGTCGAAACTTTCCTCCTCCTGTTCCCGAAGCTTAAACTTCGTGTAACTCACGGTCAATCCAATGGCTGACGGGTATTTCTGTGAAGATCCTACGGTCTACAATCTCCTGAGCTTGAACTCCGGATGCAGCCGTAACCTCCTCGCTTCTCTGGCAGATTTGACAGCTGGCGGGGTTTCGCTAATCCTCCCCACAGATTTATGACCGTCGATTTCTTCCCTTTGATGATTTCTATGAAGAAAACCAAGGGCTCTTCCCTAGAATTATCCACTTACACTACGAACCTTCGATGTTCCTCAATGTTTTCAAAGGACTTACCCCTCCTGAGATTTCTCACAATTTCGAGCCTCAAAGAGGGTCCTTGCACGCACTCCTTGCGGCAACCTTCAGATACTTTCAAATATCTGAGAACCCTTCGATTCTGCACACACCTGCAGCAGCAGTATTTCGATATCTTGCTCAGGTTCACAACCCTGAGACCTCACTCAACCTGCGCACTCCTTGCACGGCTCCTGTGTCCAAATGCACTCTAAGGGAATGAGAACAACCGCTACCTCTCCTAAGATTTCAGAGACAACCCTCTGAACTCCTTGCCAACACACTCCTTGCGGACAATTCAACTGCACCCCTTGCAGAAATATTTCTTAGACAGAGAAACAATTGAAACTCATTCCACTTTCCTTTCAGACTTCACTTAGAACATGAAATCATATACACCGCATATCAAAGAAAATGTATAACAGGAAGCAAACATTCATGAGCATAACATTAATATACAGAGAACAACACAAACCATGAATTTGAATCAAAGCTTTCTATTAATCCAAATATCTTCACATGGGTGTTTTTACACAGTTCTTCTGCATTCTCTTGCTCTTCCTTCTTCAGAATAATGTTACAATGCACAATGAGGGTGTCTATATCCGTTTTCCCTCCACTCCTTATAAAACTATCTAATCTAATATTCAATTCTACCTACTTACATAAATGCCTTCTACCTACTATGGATGAGAGCGGATCTCTCAAGGTCCTATACAATGCATAAGTACGCCACTCCTTAATTATCACATTTAAGTTTGGCGCATCCATTCTTCAAAAGTTTTTAAACAATTTAACATATGCTCAAAATGTGTGGCGCTTGCCCCCACGCTCGCTTGATGTGGGCGATGCTCCTGCATCATAATAAGACATGAATAATTATGTGCTTCTAACACCACATAGGTACTTGAAAGACATGATTGGGAGGAAGCTAAAGATAGTCCCCCAGCCATAGATTAAGGAGATCGCGAGGTCCGCCATCCTCAACGTCATGAAGATACCCCACTTTGGCAGACATCAGAAGGTTAATGCATGCATTAAATTTCTCTTTTCGTGCTACCATGGAGGTTATCTCTGGTTGGATAGACACGTGACTGTTGATCCAAATCTGATCCACATGATCACTAGATTGAGCATGCAGTGACCAGACCCTCAAAAATTTTACCTAGGGAAGGCTACAGATCACACCCTCGTGCAACAAATAAAGGAAACATATGGCGATGTGGAGAAGGGGAAGCGGGTCTACAAGTTATCCTCCATCCAATATGGCGCAATGCACCTAGATTTCTAATTGATTGCTATTAAGCTGGTCAGGAAGAAAAGACCAACACAAGTCACGGGGTTCGTCATCGACCTAGCAGGGAAATGCGTTGAAGGGATGCAGATGAACTAGGTGAGCTACCTCGTCAATGAGTTAGAGAAGGACTGATGCGAAATGCAGGACCAAGGTTATGAGGTCCACTTTTGCTGGTTGTTGATCCTCATAACATTTATTGCTTGGGAGATGCTGGAGGGAGCGACATTCCTAGAAGTCGAGCCATAAGAACCACTGGCCAAAAGGTTCACAACCTTTTGGTATACGAGAGACATGGTGAAGCAATGGAAATAAAATGCGGTGTTTCACACCTATTACTTACAGCTCACACAAGCCATTGAGTCATTCCCCCGAATAACTTTGAATACCTTGCATACTTAGAGGCCACTAGCAAAGTTCTACGCAGACCGCCATTTCATTTACATCACTATGCATAGGGATGAAAGAAAGGAGCAGCTATAGTCATATTACAAATTATCCTATGAAGACATGGAGGAGATAACCAAGTAATGGTCAGCTGAATTCCTTGTACCGGTCGAGAAGACAGAGCTCTTCGACCCCGACATCATCGAAAGTCCTTTGGTCACCTGAGAAGAGTATGATGGACCGAGAAACGCCAAGAAGAAGAAGAAAAAGGAAGAAGTGCAGGACATAAACAACGCATCGGAGGAAACTAAGCTTGATTCATGTGGAGGAGGAGGAGGTGAAGAAATAAACCAAGAAGAGGAAGGGGAAGAAGACAAGCAGGAAAAGGGTGAAGTGACACTACCTAAGGATCCCCTTACAGAGGACGAGACATTAAAGAAATGAAAGGTTTCTCCAAAGAAACCCTCAACACGGAAGAAATATCGAGTCAATAAGCCCCAGTCACAAACTGTGCTTACATTGGATGATATTGACCTCATCATTGCAACTATAGTAGATACTTCAGAGGATATTTTGTAGTGAAACAAAGAAAAGCAGGAGACAATGTATGACAAGATTGAGGCAGAGCTGAAGGGGGTACAACAAGCTCTCTATTCGAGCCATGTAGTGTCTACTGCACCGTCATCATCATGAGGTATAGAACTGGGAGATGAGCCTGCCCAACTACGCATATTAGAAGATGCGACAGAGGCTCACCTTCATTGAGTAAAGGAGGAAAAAGAGCAAGCCACAGAGGCCTTTAAGAAATAAAAGGAGGAAGACCTAGAGAAACATTGGGTTGCACACCAAGAGAAAGATGACCTTAGAGCAAAGTTTGAAGAGGACAATGACCAAATCCAAAAAGAGAAACATTCGTTGGTCGCAGAGAAAATTGGGGTTAGAGAAGAATTAACTAGAGCACTTCTCTCTGTGACAAGACTGACCCATATGGAAGAAGAAACAATCGAGATCCAAGTAGGGAAGCTCGTTGAACCCATTCAACAACTTCAAGCAAGAGTAGCAGAGATATAACTGCAAGCAGTGTCGAACACTCCGCAAGAAGTGTGAGATCAAAGTGAAGAAACTGCCAAGAGAGTAGTAGAAGAATCAATGCATTGGATTTAGAATGAAAGCAACTCAGTAACCGAAGTGTGCAGACCTATGAGCGCCTTGTAGAAGACCCAGAATTGAGGAGATTGGAGTCACAGCTCCAGGAGGTGAATCAGAAGGCATCGACAGTGCAAGCATAGTTGAAGCTACTTTCAGTAGTGGAGAATATGAAAAGGTCGTAGGAGCAGTGCGTAGTTCAACAACAGGTCACTTCCATCCAGATCAATGTGATGGAGGTGACCCAGAGACTCTAGCTAGTGCAGGACAAAGCCTGCACAATTTTTGAAGAGATCGAGCGACAAGGTGCACAGTTAGAACAAGTGGTCACCAGAGTAGAGCAGCGCCTGTCACTGAGCAAGTCATTCAGGAGTTCACTGAGCAGGAGGCCCTGGTGAAGTAGCAAGTCGAGGCAGCTCGAGCTAAGCTTGAGGCCTTCGAAGTAGTGATACCTAGATCAGAGTGACTCGGGACGAGTCATAGGTGAGTGTTGGGGGCTTGTTGGCCCTTGACCAAGTTTTGAGGAAACGTTGGTCATATTTGACCATTTTTGGGACTTCGACAGGCTGGTCGAAGACAGAGGGCCTAGGCAAAGTGGAGATCGTGGTATATCGCCCCCTTTTTGTGGGATTTTTGGGTTTTAGGGATTATGTAACATGTATGGAATGTTGGCCCATGGGTTTACCCATGTTTAGGCCCCTTTTGTAATGTATAAATAGATAGCTAAGCGATGTAAGAAGTAGTAATTGGATCTATGTGATTGAAGAGTTCTAATTGGCTTTGTGCACGAAACTGTGGAGGTTTCTAAGTGCGAATAGGTGTGAATGCTTCGTGCATACTGTATGTTGAGACTTGCAGAGTTAAGTGCAAGTGATTGTAAGAAGGCTTTGTGCCCTGACCTAACTCGAGGGAGGAGGATCTGGCGAGGTGCGCACAGATCTCTTGTCCTGTGTGGAGTTGGATTTGTAGCTCTGTGCATGTAAAAAGATTGAAGAAGACTGATAAATAAGAGAAGAAGAGTTGGTGGACGTAGCCCCACAATGGGGTGAACCACATATATCCTGTCTCGATGTGCTTTGTGCTATGATAGTTCATATTGTTTTTGTATTTTCTTAGTGCACTGTTATGATAGATATATCTATGAATTCTTAGTGCTTATGATGTGAATGAATGCTAGATTTGCTTTGATGCTAGGTGTTGAATGGTTAGATGTGCTTAGATCTTGATTAATATTGTCTTGTTCTGTAAGAAGGGTTTAACATGCGCTGTGAATGAGGGTTAAAGAATAATGAATGTTAATTGCTAAGTGCTATGTTAGTGTTGTTGGGAAAAAACACCCTACGGACTAGCAAATAGAGTTCAGACTTTGCATGCAGATATGACCGAATAGAAATTACTTTCTACCTTTATCCCTAGATTTAAATCCCCTTTTCTTAGTAAATTCATGGAAAGATCAACCTACCTCGTTACTGGCGTTTGATTTCGATCCTCCGTTGTGCTTGATTAATTGTTCACAATACTCCTTTCAAAGTTGACCTGCATTCAAGACGAGCAACAACTATGCATGCATACTACTTATATACTAGTGGGTTAGAAATCCAAACATATACTGATCAACTATAAACAGTTCATGAATTGGGATGGGAAAAGCATTCTCTTTATTACTTTGAATGAGTCAACTTACAAAATTTGAGACTGGCCACCACTCCTTGAACCTGATCCTGGGCTCCTCTTCTTCTGTCCTTCAACTTTTTTTCTTTAAATCTCATTTGGTACAAGGAAAGGCTAAAGGGTTGGGACAATGGGAATACATAAATGGGCAGAGTTTCTTTGCTATATTTTTCCTCCTCCAAATGGTACCTCTACCCCTTCTTTTATAGGATAGAAGGAGCTAGGTATTTGGACGAACCCTCGGCCATGCATGGCCAAGAGTTTCAGTTAACTCACCCATAGCTTTTTGTTCCATCGACAACTTTCCCTTTTTCATGATTTTGTCGGTCCACGTGGGTTTTTTTGGGTCAGCCAGTGTGTACACATGTGTAGTAATGGATTAGGGCACGTGGGCCTTTATAAAAGAGGATTTTGAAAGAGTTGTTCAGCAGTGCTTTGACAAAGAAGGGATATGAGTTGGCTTGATGCCAGGTAAGCATGTGTGGTGCAATTTAGGGTTATAATAGATGACCCCTAATGTGTGAGGTCAGAAGAGCATCTGATGGCCAAAATACATTACCAATCTTTACTAATGTGTCGAACGATTGAGCCCAAGGATTAGGACCCAGGAGGTGTCATCTGCAAAAGAACAAATGTCTCACCGAGGCAGGCATACCCATGCTCGGAATAAAATAGAACCATGGCTACCAATCAAATACACTGTATATCCATGCCAAATAACTATAAAGAGTAGCCACAAACAATACAGAGTGGAGCTACATCTCAAAATTAGAAAGATATACATATAGAGTATCCATCTTCTAGAAGCTGATTCGGCCTGATAGTTGGAGAGGAGATCTTCAGAGCTCGAGCAATGACTTCAAAATATTCAAAACTCAGGTAGGAGTGTAATATGAGTGTACGACTGCACTACCCAGAGGCCTTCGATGGCTCGTTGGTCATGGACTTGATAATCTTGATGATCAGACTGAAGGCTTCAGTGATTTTGAACAAGGACTTGATTGGATGTTCAGGATGGCCGGGTATGCAGACAAGAGGCATATTGCAGAGGGGCTGACTCAAGCTTAGTGACAAACTTCCCTTGGACAATAGCACAACAAATGATGAGACTCAGGTAGCATGTATGTTAATCATAAGTCTATGAAGCAGGAGGCAACGCAAACTCTCCATATATTTGGAAGGATAACCAAACAGTGGAGGACATAACTCTATATAGAGAGAAAAGCTTCCTAAGGTCATACTACATCCCATAGTCTGATGAACAAATAGACAAATGTGATTTATCCAAGGGCAACTCATTATGCTGCCAATAAAGAAAATACTTTTCCCTTCCTCTTTTTGGGGTATATTTGATTTTTTTGTTCTTTTCAATAATTGTGGGAAAATAATAAAGAAATATTATGTTACAATGGAGGAACGAGTATTGCAAACATACAATTTCAAGGCACAAGGACAAGCCTGATGTTCTAGTAAAATGATACTCGGGAAAAATCCTCCGACGACAAAAGGTGTTAAGACGCAGAAGAAAACTGTCACAAGGCTCGTGTATAAGGTATGCAAATGCGGTTAATAAAACACACAATGGTAACATCCTTCGATGTAAGTTTAATGAGCCCAGAGAAGGTAAGCTCAGTGGTTTTTCATATTTAGAGAGTCTGAAAAAACATAAAAGGAGACTCCATTGGGGTACCTTTTTCAAAGATAGTCTAGTCGGTTCGAAAAAAGGTATACTAGCACTAATTAGATGTCGATTCAAAACCATTTTAACGAGTGTGACAAGGACAATATCACTCGGCCATTTTTTCATTTTTAAGGAGTATGAAAAAAGCTTCACTATGGACTCCATCAGGAATATTCTTCTGGACCAATTTAACGAGTGTGAAAGAATAAGGTCACTTGACGATCTTTTCAATTTTAGGGAGTCTGAAAAGAGCTTAAATATGGACTCTGTGGGGGTTTCTTTTTCATAAGTTTAGTCCCTCAAGCCCGAAAAAGGGATAAAATTATACCTGAGAGTACTCTTCTAAAGAACGAAAGTTCCATAGAGTATACCTTTGTTTGTACAGTTGACCGTCCGAACTGAAAAAGGGGTAAACTACCGCCTAATAGACGTGACTTCAAAGTTCAGTTTAACGAGCATGAAAGGCCACAAGATCGCTCAGAAATATTTTCATGTTTAGAGGGTCTAAAAATGGCTTAAAAGGAGACCCATTATTTTTTGGGAGTCTTGAGGGTGAGATCAAGAGCAAAGAAGAATCATGCAAATGAGGCTCAAACTCATATTCAGGAAAGACTATAAGGACTCCCAAGCCTACAGTGTTTTAGAGACAGCATGGACACCATAATGCAACCAGGACCTACCTAGGGAATCCATGTTCTAGTAAGCTCTACCACCAAGTTGTGACACTTCTAAAAAAGATATGATGGTTCCGTGTCACAACCTGATGGGATCGATCCTATGGCAGAGGAAAAAGACAACGAGACAAAAAAGTCGGGGTAGTAACCTAACCGATATGCTCAAGTTGATTCTTGGAAAAAATTTCATGGATCATCAAAATTTTCTCAAAACTCAAAAAAATTATTTCAATACCCGATCAAATCCCTCCCATATAACTCCTAAATCACTCTTAATGATTTTTGGTATAAAGAAACTGATAAGGGAGGCCAAAAATTGACAAAAAGAGGCCAAAAAGTCTATAAATAGAAGCTAGCAGCTCATTATCACCATTGTTGATTTGGAAATTGACTCTGGAGCCAAAAGACCCCCTTTGATAAAAACGGTGATTCAGGGAGCTACAGTGGATGAAATGAACTTCCGCTTGGACCAAGTAAGTACAAACTCCCCTATCTAGCTATTCAATTCTTCAATTTTTCATTTGCTTTCATTTTTTGGGTGGGAATTGACCTTTAAAAGGTTGGCCCTAGGTACACACAGGTTGTCTCTGGACAGGCCGCGTGTACACTCGGGTAGAGTAAAGTCTGCTTGCGTGTACATGCGACTGTCACCTCTACAGCTAGCGTGAACCCCCCTTTTATAGAAAAAAAGAACTAAAGAGAAAGCACTGACCCTCCTGAACTTTGTTGTGTTTGCAGGATGTATGTCCAGTGGAGGGAAAGGGAGCATGAAGCAATTAGTGAGTTGGTCGCAAGAGATTTGAATGTCATGGCTGTGTTGATGCAATGTGGTTTACTTAAGTTCTTCCTGTGTCCATTTATGTGAGCGCAACCAAGGCTACTGAATGCCTTGATTGACTACTGGCACCCTGATGCAGAGGCCTTCATGCTAGAGGGGAAATCATTGGTGCCCACCACTGAGGATATCTACTTTTTGACTGGCCTGTCAAGGAGAGGGGAACCAGTCAAATTCAGGACGTTTCCTGCGGGGCCGCATAACATAGCAGAACTGATAGCCGAGCACTGTGAGGCTGGGACAAACTGTGTGAGCTCTTAGGTGCCCATCAGTAAGATCACTAACCTCTCGCTGCAGGCGATATTATTACTGATTGGGTGGATTACTGGTTCAACAGCCTTGCATAAGGCGTCTCATGCACAGATGAACTATGCTATCCAGTGCTTGAATGCACAGTTTTTTGACTGGAGTACCACACTACTTGAGTGTATGAAGAGGCAATTGACAGATTGCCAATAGTGGACATAGAGGAACTTCGGGTTCGAGACGATTTTGTGTTCATTCTTCTTTGAGAGAGTTTCGAGCTTTAGTCCTCAGGAAGTGGTAGGAGGACATCAGGCCTCTTTCCCTGCAGTATGTAGATGGGCAGTATTACTGTCGCGACAGGGTGGTGGAAGGACCAATGATTCCTTCGATGATGACTTCTTTACGTGGTTTTCATGACAGATCCCTGTGATCGAGGATTACCCATATGCAGAGATAGACTTTTCTAGATATCTTGAGATACCCATGCCTTCTGGTGAGGAGAGAGGGGAGATGGGAAAGTCTCCACCTTTGTAGTTTTTGTTTTTGTTTGCATATGTAATTTTTATGTCATTTTTGTTATATATATCATTTTTTTTTTATATGTCAGAGTATTTGATGGGTATACATTTGTTGCATGTAGATGTAGGACCCGTGCGACCTGCCGATTATGCATGGAACAGGCGTCGTCCTCGACTAGAAGCTGCAGCTGTCGCTGGGGGACCAACAGTGGCAGGGAACCTCCTAGCCGGGGAGGCTGAGAGGGTCCTTAGATGAGTTGAGTGGAACTTCACTGCACTCACTTGCACAATCCCGATGGCGGAGATAGAGGACCTGCCGCCATCCATGCAACCTCATGTAGTGGGGGCACCTCAGACGTGGGTCCAATTTTTTAGGCATTTAGCCCATGCTGTGGACTATTATAGCAGGGCCCATAGGCCCTGAACCTATTTATACTTTTTACGTGCCACAAGCACTACTTGTATATATTTTTTGAGGGCATAAGCCCTGTGACTCATTATTAGTCCCATTTTTTAGGCGCTTGTGTCCATCTATGTACTCTGGTTATTTTATGATGTTATATATGGTTTTTTGATATTTTGTGTCTTATGGATCACATGTGCAAAAATGTATTTACATGCGTATGTCAATGTTCTTTCATATGTGTGCAAGATGCCAATCTAAAATTTGATTAGCTAGAGTATCTATAATTTGGTTTAATCTCCTAGGAACATGAAAACATGTAATATAATCAAAGTTTCATTCTAAGAGATGTACCCTAAGGAATCGTTGGTGTAAAGTTTGATCATGAACCTGGTATACTTTGTTTAGCTGTGACACAACCAGTTGAGCGTCGAGATAGACCCGGAGATGAGAGATACCTGATGACAAGGCATCACGAAGCAACTCAATAACTGAACTATACTCGACGAAATTATTTGTGGTGTCACCTAAGCATATACCTCCAGAAGATAACAATTGGACCTGAGGTGTAAATATTACCCAAGCTACGGAGGCAAGCTTCCAAGTGTGCCGACTAGCACCGTCTGCATACCCAACGAACACCTCAGAATCACTTGACATCTTCCATATTGACAAAAGATAACATCAATGACACATCCATAACACTTAAAAAAAATTAAAAAGTAATAGTACAAAGACTATACATATGTTACAAAAAGTTACCCACAGTGACCTACCTATGAGTAATACTTCTTGAGGTAGAGCCCATTTCTAGGCTTCGCCAAAGCATTCCCTTCAAAATCAACCAAATGATAAGCGCCCTTTTTTAATACCTCTTTTATGATGAAGGGTCTCAACCACATGGGTTTGAATTCTCCTGCCCCTAGGGGGTCCTTATCTTGGTCATAGACCAGGACAAGGTGGCCTTCAGAGAAAATCTGAGGACGAATGGACCTATCATACTGACACTTGACCTTATGTTTGTGAGCCTCGTTCGCCAAGGACGCATCACGATGCTACTCATTGAGCTGCTCAAGGTGTACTAACCATTGTTCAAGTGGAGAAGTGTCTGGAAATAATTGTACTGCCAATTTTAGAGATGGGATCTGACATTCGATGGACAAGACTGCCTCCAACCTGTAAACGAGTTGAAAAGTTGAGAAACTAGTTGCAGTCTTAACAGATGTTCAGTAAGCCCATAATGTCGAGTATAACATCAAATGCCAATTTGACTTGGCTGAGTTGATAGTTTGTTGTAGAATAGTCTTAAGAGTTTTGTTTACAGCTTCCACCTACCCATTGGCTTGGGGGTAGTAGGGTGATGAATTCTCTTGCCGTAACCCAATCTTCGATGTTAATTCGGTCATCATTTGGTTCTCAAAGTGACTGCCATGGTCAGTAACAATCTCTCTCAGGACGCCGAACCTTGTTATGATCTGGTTGAATAAAAAGAGAGTTGCAGTCTCTCCATCATCTTTAAATGTTGGCATAGCTTCAACCCACTTAGTGAAGTAGTCTACAACTATGATGATATAGCAGTGCCCCCTTTCTGATGTGGGGTTGCAAGTAGTGTAATCAATCCCCCACTTAGTGAAGGGACCAACTGTGATAACAGGAAACATAGGGGCGGGATGTGCCCTCATCTTCTGAGAGAAGACTTGGCATGGATGGCACTTCTTGATCGATTCTATACAATCTTTGATAAGTGTCGGACATAAGTAACCTTCTCGTAGAATCTTTTGGGTTGTTGCCAACCCAGACAAATGAATTCCACAAGCTCTGGTATGACAATCATTGAGCATCATCACTGCCTCCTCATGTGTGAGACATTGACGTAATATGCAGTCTACACCTCTCCGATACAACATATCATTGAGTATGAGATAATTCTTAGCTTGATGGCATATACGTCGACGCTCATCATGAGAAGCAGAAGTGGGGCACTTCAAAGTCTAGAGATAGATAAGTATATCTCTGTACCAGGGATCTGAAGATGTGATCAAAAACATATCTCCCCGGATAGGCGATTCTTCAGGCACAACGTCACCTGACTCAACCGAAAGTTCCAAAATAAGCTCTGCGAAGACCAATGACTTTTTGGACTTTGCTGAAACAAAGTCTAAGTCAAATTCTTGGAGGATGACTATCCATATATTGATTTTTCCGCCTATAAACCGTCGTGTCAACATGTACTGGAATGGATTCACGACAACAATGACAGTGGTCTTGCGAAAAAAAACATAATGACGTAACTATTGAACAACATGAACTGCTGCCAACGCAAGTTTTTCGATATGAGAATAATTAAGTTTCGGTCCTATGAGGCCTCGGCTCAGGTAATAGATCACGTATTCTGAGAACAAATCATCATCCTGAACTAAAACCATGCCAATGGTTGACTCTATGGCAGCCATATATAATAATAAATCTTTGTTATAGTTAGGTGGTCGTAGTAGAGGCGCAGTTGTGAGGGCGTGTTTTAATGCGTTGAAAGAGCGTTGAGTGGCTTCGTCCTAGTAAAAAGGAACGTCTTTCTTCAGTAGGTGCATAAAGCCCTTGGTGATTTCGACATATTTGGCGATGAAGCGTTGTAAAAAGTTCGCCTTGCCTTGTAGACTCTGAAGTTGAAGAATTGTGCATGGGGGGGCAATTGGATTATTACCTCCACCTTGAGAGGATCGACCATGATCCCTATTGTTGATACGATGAAACCTAACAAACGTCTTGACATTACGCAGAAGTTGCACTTGTTTGGATTCAAGCGAATCCTAAAGTAGCGACAATGTTCAAAGATTAGTCTAAGGTGTGTGGGATGATCCGTTCTCTTGCGAGATCGAGATGCTAAATCATCTAGGTAGGCCTTGACTATATGCTTGAGGTCATGAAAAGAAAAAGACATGGCCCACTGGAATGTGGCACCAACATTTTTAAGGCCAAAAGGCATTTTACGATATGCGAATGTACCCCACGGACAAATGAATGCCGTTTTGTGTTGGTCTTCGGGTTTGATTTGGATTTGATTATATCCCAAAAAAACGTCCATGAAAGAAAAGGTTTTGCAACCAGCACATTCATCAATGATCTGGTCAATGAATGGTGTTGGAAAATTATCTTTGGGACATGCCTTGTTCAAATCACAGAGATCGGTACACGAATCGTGCCTTGTTTTTTATTGATCGACACAAGATTTGACACCCCTTGAGTCAAATGGATAGGATAGATAAAACCCTCCTTTAGCAATTTCTCAACCTCAATCTTGATGGCTGCAGCTTTCTTGGGATTAACTAGACGAAGCTTCTGTCTAATAGGCTTGGCATCAGGATACGTTGTGATTTCATGTTCAACTATTTTTGGATCAATACCTGGCATTTCCTCATAAGACCAGGCAAAAACGTCGCAGAATTATTTGAAAAGATCCGTGTAGATTTGAATCTCTTCGGGGGAGCAATCTGCTCCGACGAAAACATTCTCCACGATGCCAAGGTTTCGGGAGATGTTGATTGGTATAGTTTCAGCGATAGTCTCCATATTTCCTTCAACATAAATTTCATGTGTAGCTAAGAGATTAATAGGACACGACCGATCTCCCGTCATGGTCACGGTGAATTCTCCTACTTCGATTCAACATAAATCTAGGAGAAAATATGATATGTGATGAATATCTTCCCAAGGTTTGTCCAGACTAGTCATTGCTTCGATTACTTCTTCATCAGAAGGCAGGACTAAGTCTAACGAATCGACGTTAGTGAGAGAACCCTGAGCCCAAATAGGCTCTAGAAGTGGATCTAACACTTGTGCAGGAGTCAGATCAGTGTTAGCTAAAGCTTGCTGGACTAAAAAGTATGCTACTTCAGTGGCAAACAAGGGCATGGACATGCCTGGGTTCCCTGTCTCATCCATCGTGGTTGATGGGGAAGGAAGAAACCATGGATCCTTGAAGTAAGTCATGCGGAACGATGAAATTTGAAAAATCTCAACCTTATGGTGATTAGATATAAATTTGATATCGCTGTGAGGAGGAGGGTAATCAGAGGTACCCATCAAGGATGGGCACAAACCAACTCCTACGTTGACGACACCTGGTTGAGGATTATCAATCATCGGGACCGTGGATGCCCCCAAAGTTGGGTTAGGTCTAGATAAAGACAATTGATCAATGGTCACTATCCGACCCTCATGTGGAAACAAAAAGACCCGAAAAACTGTAGCAACCACAACTTGCATAGCATAATTCCAACTCCATCCTAACAAGAGGTTATAGTCGAGGGGAACATCGACTACCTCTACTTTGACACACACGGTCTTCCCTCCTAACTGCACGGGGAAAGAAGGAACAATGCCATGTGGTCGGAATGAATGACCGTCAAAAGCAGTGAGGATAGTAGGTGATGGAGACAAAACAGGCTAGCCAATGGCCTTCCAACATGCCAATGACATAACACATGTCAAGGCGCCCTCACCGACCACCGTGCGGAAGATATTCCGTGTAAACATTTTTCGTGGGGTAAGCCACGACTATCTGAAGCACTACGTGGTAAGGCAGACGAGGTTTTAAGTCGGTTGTATCTAACATGATGGTACTCGGATTACAAGTCTCAGTAGAGCCCAATGCGGTTAACAAGGCTTTCCTCTGAGCAGGGAAGATTTGAAGGACCTCCAAAGCCGTCATCACACAAGGGATTTGTGATAAATCTTCCACCACAGAATAATTCTCGGTGGCCCTTGCGTTTGGGTTATGAGAAGATTTTTTAAATGAACCTTTTGGAATGTGTGTCATTGTTTCTCCCAACATCTTCTCAATTTGTAGAGGAAGAGATGGGAGGTCAGCTTCTTTACCCTTCTCAGAAGTGCTTGGTTTACTATAATCGTGTGCTCTAGTCGATATCAAATCATCACCCCTAACCATATATACATTCACGGATGAGGGGTTGTTCAGAGGCGGGCAGTTTTCTTGGCTGCCTCCTTCCGTACTTGCAAAGGCTTGAGTTAAATTTTTCCCATGTTGAAATGGGTTCGTCAACACCGCTTTCTATTGCTACATGACAAATTTTTGGGCCTTTGCAAGTCGAGGACATATATGGGTCGGGTGGTCTTCCGCGCACAAGTTGAAAGGATACCTCGCCTTCCATTTTTCAGTGTTGTCCCCGCCAACATTATCGTTGGTTTTTTTATCCCCCTTACCCTTCTTTCATTGTTTTTTCTTCCCTTCAGGCTGTTGGGTGGCCTTTGGGTTAGTCGACTGCACTGTGTGTACCTCCGATGTTTGGGTAGGGGGAGAAGCCAAAGCAGTAGTTTGGTTGGCTGCTTTGTGTTGTATGGATAAATATTGCAACTACTTTGTCAATTGCTCAGCGGGCTTGGTTTGTGCTGAACCAACAATACCATCGGCATGCGGTTCAACTCTCTATCTAGTTTTATCCAGTATTGAACGTGGCACATCTGGAAAGATGTTGTATAATAAACTGGACTGAGAATAGATGAGCTCAAACTATTGAGCCCTCATGATGGCATCTTCTTTAGAGAAAACTCTGGATGTCGCGACGTCTTTGGATAATTGTGGGACCAAAGACTTAAGGAACCACTCAAGCAGGAATGCTGGTGGGACTAGTACTTTGATTAAAATCTTTCGGTGTCTCCATTCTCAGATGTGATCAGAGATATGGTCTGTTATTGTCTGTTCGAAATTAGTGAGCAGCTCTGTGCCAACGTCGTATCTCACAGGTAACTAGAAATGGTTAAGGAAAGCCATCGCCAATTCTCCAAAAGAAGAGTATCTTGATTGATCGAGCTCAATGTACCATTTCACGACACTCCTAATGAGAGTACGTTGAAACAATCACAACTGAATGGAGTCATCTTTCAATGAGTTAGATGAGCACCAAAGATGAAAGGTAGTCACATGATCTCTTGGATCTTCATTAGGCTTGGATTCAAACTTTGGAATGTCCGAAGGCAACTTCGTCAGCATAGAAGGCCAATGCGGATCATGACAAATAGGGTAATTCAACAACCTTGTCAAATCTGGCAAGTGTAAAGTTGACAGGAACGATAGTTTGGGTTTCTGCTGATAACCTGGGAAAAAGGGTCCTGGTGTTTGACTGGCACCAGGTTGCCAGGAAAATTTTCGCTGCTAGCCCAGATTCTGGTAGAAACCATGGCCCTGGCTAGCGTAAGGGTTTTTCATATGTGGAGACATCATTGGTTGATTTCCCAAATAGGACATAGATTGTTGGGCATGCATTGTATTCGAAGGACTTTGGGAAGGATTACCCCATGCCAGTCCCGTGGGGATAGGCATAGTAGTTTGTCCGGGGTTTCATTGATTGTGGAAAAAATTACCCTAGATCGACATTCTAAAGGAGGGAACATATCCTTGCCCTGAATTCCAAGGTCCTGCTAGGTTTTCCCCCTGTGCAGGAATAGTACCCTGCCCAGGAGTAGAATGTCCAAAAATGGGGTTGCCTCTAGTCGGGAAAGCGACTGACGAGAAGGTGTTGTTACCAAACGTTTTGTTCCAAGAAAACGGTGTTGAACCTACCGACATACTATGCGAAGGTGGTCCTTGACTCCCCACTCCAAATAAACTATTGTGTGTAGATTGCCCGACGGATTGCTGATGCGAGCCATCGAGTGAATGGGATGAAGGAGGGATATGACCTCCTCCGTAAGGAAAACCATTAAAAGGGATAGGAGTTCCCCCCATGTGACCTTGCAGATGAGTGCTAGAGCTCCTTTCCCCCAGACCCAAAGTCTATAAAGTGGAGTAGGAAAGTACAGGACTTGTACCTGAACTAGGCATATCGTATGAGAATGGAGGGCCTGTTGCACTAGGTGTGAAAGGGGTTGTGGACACCGCCAAAGACGGGTTCAGACCACTGTGCGAAGTATTTGTGGTCAAGACCATGGTGGCTCAGACCAATGACGGTAGGTTAGGAGATGACATCTCTCCTCTGGTGACAACCGTGGTGGGAATTGAGGAATTCCCAGAAGGAGTAACAACATTTGTTTCCATTGCTTTGTGCGACACTGTCTGGTGCTCATAAAATTGAATTGGTACAATAAAAGGTGCCAAGAAATCAATGGTTGGGGTTTCAACTTAGCCAAGAGCTATTGCTTCAAGGTCCAAAATGGTCAATTCCTTCAGGGGTTGTTCAGGCATAATGGTTTGTAACCCGGTCGCTTCAAAATACCCTTGTTGGTCTAGCTTCCACCTTAATGGTGGCAGGGGTGGCTCCAGTATAACCGGCGACAGGCCAAGAATCCTTTGTGACCGGTGGAGCTCAGGATCCTCCACTGTGTGAGAAGATCCAAGACACTCTAAGGTAGTCTAAATGCTCAAATTAACACCCACTACAAAAGAATCCCTAGAAGATAAGACAATCAAACACTAAATTAATTGGAAGAACAGTTACAACAACCAACACTAGAGCAACTTACCGGTGCAAGTGAAACTCGAACACGGAAGCAACCTCCAGGTATACTCTTCAAAGCATGGACCAATGTCTATCCTAGGTACCACGGTATACCCCTGCAGTCACCTATGTATGTCCCTAACAAAGATTGGCAACTAGGTTGCCAGCACGCGAACAATCACCAGGCAGGTACAGTCAAAAGTCGGGTAGACCACGATGAGCAGGGTATCGAGCCCAAAACCTGTCAAGGGTATCGAGAGAAAATGGTCTAGAAGACAATTGAGGACCTCAAACATATTCGAGACCCACGAAGCCCCGTGGCAAATGCAAATGACGGAATCCCAAAACAAGCCCTCTATATGTGTTCTCCACTACGATTGGTCCAGCTTTGGAGGGGTTATCTCCGCTACCTTTCCGCACGTGACCTTGTGTTTATCCCCTGTGTTAGAGGGGGGTCCCGGATAACTTCCATGAAACTGGACTTAGACACTCCCTATCTTAGACTCCAATGTTTGATTTTAAATGGCCTTGAAGAGTTTCCTCTCCAACCTAATCCAAGGCCCTAGTCCTGAACTAGTTTGTGAACCCTACAAACATAAAAGTCTAGTAGATTTTAAATTTAGAATTTCTTTTATGGTTTTGTCTTACGTCAAGGGGTATGAGGGTGAAAATGATGATGTGTAAAAGATGAAAGAAAAAAAGGAATAAAAAAGATGGAAACAAAACTTTTACTGAATGCAAAATTTCAACAACTTTTCAAAAGAAAGATTTTTAATTTGTTTTTTTCTAAGATTTTAGACAACAAACTCAAAGGAATTTCACTCGACTATGAGCTACTTATGATCTAAGTGAACTGC
>ML822779.1:79422-90135 GCA_009831015.1 Picea engelmannii
TTAAGCATATAATAATGAGAAAGGACATTGTATACCTTGGAATGATCAGATGTAGTGATATTATGAGTCTAAACACTAGTGATGAAGGGTATAAAAATGACAAAAAGTATGGGCAAAAAGGTGCAATATGTGGTCCTAACACTTACATTGTCCCTATTTTTCCATCGTTGCATACTCTGATCTTGCCATCAATGACAAGCACACCTTCCTATAAACTGCCTGTAAACATGCCAACAATCTCCCCCTTTGGCATTGATGGCAACCCTGAACGGTTGCGCTAATCTGTTTTTACCTCCAGCTATAGCATCCAGTCTGGACCACTCCTTTTCTCCCCCTTTGACATCAATGTCAAAGAAAACATGCTCCCCCTAAGCTGTTGCAGTAATTTTAGGAGGTATCAGATATTCAATCAATACAAAACTCCCCCTAATAGGATGGACTCTCTTAGGTGTGAGACGAGATGACACCCATCTTCTGTCTGAGATATTCAAATGGTGTCTTGGCTAGGGGTTTAGTAAATATGTCTACAATTTGTTCTGTGGTTGGAATGTAATGGACCTGAACAACCTGATTGGTGACCTGCTCTCTTAGAAAATGGTATGTTATGGGAATATGCTTGGTCTTGGAGTGGAATACAGGATTCTTGGACACACTGATGGCACTAGTGTTATCACAATGAATTGGTATCGGTGCAACATATTTTACCTCCAAGTCTGCAAGTGTCTGAATCATCCATAATACCTGAGTGCAACAGGTAGCAGTAACAATTTACTCTACCTATGTAGTTGATAAGGAAATGGAACCTTGCTTTTTACTCAACCATGCTACTAGAGAATCTCCTAAGAAAAACGCACCTCCACTCGTGCTTTTCCTTTCATCCATGCAGTTATCCCAATCAACATCTGAGTAGGCTGATAATTGAAAATTCTGATTCTTAGGATACCATAGGCCATAGTTCATTGTTTATTTCAAATATATGAATATCCGTTTGACAGCTAGAAAATGACTCTGTTTAGGTGCAGACTGATATCTTCCTACCATTCCAACAACATGCATTATGTCTGGGTGAGATGATGTGATATACAACAGGCTGCCTATCATTTACCTATATGAACTTTGATCAACTTCAGGCGAGTCATCATCCTTGCTTAATTTTCATCTAGTAACCATAGGTGTGCCCACAGGTTTATAATCTTCCATTTGAAACCTTTTCAAAATTTCTCTTAGATAGTTTTCCTGAGAAATGAACATCCCTTCAGAACTCTGAGTAATTTGCAGACCAAGAAAAAATGATAGTTCACCTATCATAGAAATTTCAAACTCAGACTCCATGGTAGAAGCAAACCATTTTACCAATGAATCCTTATTACATCTTAAGATGATGTCATCTACATAGACGAACACAATGAGAAAATCATCACCCTCTTTTTTGATATATATATATTGTTGTCAACTGTTCCTCTCTTGAACCCTTTGTATTTGAGATACGTATCCAGTCTGTGATACTAGGCACGAGGAGCGTGTTTTAACCCATATAAAGATTTCTTCAGCTTTCATACTAAGTCAAGGTTATCAGACAGTTTGAAACCCTCTGGTTGTTCCATATAGACTTCTTCATTTAAATCTCCATTTAGAAAAGATGACTTGACATCCATTTGATAGGCTTTAAACCTTTTATGACAAGCATAGGCAAGAAATATTCTGATAGCATCCAACCTTGCTACGGGCGCAAATGTTTCATCAAAATCCAATCCTTCTATTTGAGCATAGCCTTTACAGACCAATCTTGCTTTGTTCCTGACAACTTGTCCCTGCTCATTCAACTTATTCTTAAATATCCATTTGGAACCAATGACATTTTTACCTTCCGGTCTATGAACCATCTCCCACGTATTTTTTTTCTCAATCTGGTCAAGTTCGTCATTCATTGCTTTAACCCAATGTTCATCTTTACTAGCTTCATTAAAATTCTTGGGTTCCAACATGGATATGAAAGATATATGTGATTGTTCGGTGTTTTTTATTAGCTTTCTCCTGGTTTGTACACCATTGTCTTTTTCACCAATTATCTGACTTGCAGGATGATTCTTGTGAGTGATTCTGGAGGAGGAATTTGATGTTGTCTGTTGATTTGAGTCTGTCTGAGTGTCTGTGTCTTCATCTGATTCAGAGTCTTCGTTTTCTGATTCTTGGACCTATTCATCTTTGGCTTTAGTTGTGTCTTCTGTAGAAGACTCATTACTGTACACCTCTCTTGCTGGGATTCCTTCATCAACTTTTACGTCAATACAGTCAACCATTTTATGCATCCTCTTATTATAGCATTTGTATCCTTTACTGTTTGTAGCATACCCCAAGAAGATACCTTCATCAGCCCTGTCATCATATTTTCCAAGGTTCTCATCATTATTCTTTATGTATCATTTACTCCCAAAGACTTTCAAGTGTTTAATTGAAGTAGGTCTCCCAAACCACAATTCATAAGGTGTCTTGTCATTTTGTGGTCTGAGGTGGGATTTGTTAAGAACATGGACTGCTATGTGTATTGCTTCTACCCAGTAGGTTTGACCAATGTTCTTCTCATTCTTCATTGACCTGGCCATTTCCTGCACTATTCTGTTTTGCCTCTCAACTACTCCATTTTGTTGTGGAGTTCTTGGGATTGTGTATTCTCTCTTGATCCCATGCTTATCACAAAATTACTTGAAGTTACTTGACATAAACTCTCCTCCTCGGTCTGATCTTACTGCCTTTAACCTCTTGCCTATTTGAGTCTCAGTTAAAGCCTTAAATATTTTAAACTTCTCAAATTGTTCAGCTTTTTCTTTGAGAAAGGCAACCCAAGTAAGTCTGGAGTAATCATCAATAATCAGCATGAAGTAGTTTTCTTTCCCTATGCATTCCTGTCTTTATGGCCCACATAAATCCATATGAACTAGTTGGAGTGGTTTCTCTGTTGAAGTAAAGCTCTTGGACTTAAACCATGTCCTGTTTAGCTTTCCTACTTGGTAGGGTTTACACATTGAATTTTGGGGCTTTGATATTCTCAGAAGATCTTTTACTGCCTTGAGATTTCTGAGTTTAATTAAGTGGTCAAAGTTTATATGTCCAAGTCTCCTATGCCATAACCAACTTTCATCATGTTTTCTTAGATGACATTCTTCTCTATTTTCTTTCAGCACATATACATTATTTTCTGTCCTTATGCCTTTGGCCACCACTTGTCCCGAGTTTACAAACTTTATCTTGCAGTCCTTGGACGTGAACACCACTTCACATCCTCTATCACACATTTGACTTACACTGAGCAGATTATGTTTCAGCCCATCTACAAGTAGAACATCTTGGGATTTTCCTTTTCCATTACTTAAAATCAACATCCCTTTACCCTTTATTTTACCTGGAGCATCATTTCCAAAAGTTACGTTTCCTGATTTTCTTTCACTTAGAGATAGAAACTTACCTTTGTATCCCTTCATATGTTTGGAGCATCCACTGTCTATGTACCAAGGGTTCGTTTTTCTTTGAGCTGACAATACTAATCCACACTTGTCACTTTCTTTCTTCCTCCAAAACTTGACATTTTCAGCAGGGGAATTCAAATCTGGTTCATAGTTCTTTAATCGACAATCAATAGATTTATGTCCATAGTTATGATAGATGTAGAATTCAATCTCATTGTTCAATAGGTCAAACTTATTGTTCCAGCATTGTCTACTCATTGATTGTTGATTATTTCTTGACCTCCTTAGTTGCATGTCACTAGACTTAATTTGGCAATTTGCAATCTGTCAATGTTTGTTACTTGGATGCATCATTCTTTGTTGTGGCAAGTATTTATTCCTTTGAAATATTAATTTCTCATGTCTAAGTCTTAAGGAACAATTTACATCTTTGTGACCAAATTTAGAACAGTAGAAACAATAGCCATAGAAAAATTCTTTGTACCTGGAAAATGGTTGTCTTCTTTGAGAAAATCGATTTCTTCCATGCTGATGACGTCTTTTAGCAGGGAGTACATTATTTCTTTGTTCTACAGATTCAATCCTGGCACCTTTTTCCTTACTCATCCTGGGCAGCTGATTGTTTTCCTTTGTTTCTGTAGGTTTGTTGTTGTCATTGGTTGTACATTTGACAAACTTGATGGGTTCTTCGTTTCTTGGTTTGCCACTACTTGATCCCTCTTCATAGCCCAAACCAGTACTTTTCAGCTTTGGATTCCTTTGCTGATTCAGAATGGTGGCTAATCCTTCTGAGGCTTTGATACTTGACAGATTCTGATTATACAAGGCTTGAAACTTCTCCATCTCTTTCCTATTTTTCACTACTTCTTGTTCTAATGCTTCACATCTTGCCTTCTTTTCTGATAGTCGTCGTTTTAGAATGTCTTCGATTTTATTTGCCTCTTCTAATTCTACTTTTAGTAGGACAATTTCATCATCAGTTTCTTTACTATCTTTCTCAAACTGTATCAACAATTGTCTTTGCTTTCTGTGCTTGATTCTTAGTCTGTCAATCTCTTCCAGTGCACTATTCAGTTCTCCTTCCATGTCAACCACAACTTCTTCTTCATTAACATCACTCCCTGTACTATTATTATCATAATCCTCTTTGGCCATAAGTATGAAGTCATTTAGTTCATCTTCAATAGAGGAGTCATTGTCTTCATCATCTGAAGGATCATCATCATTGTTTACGCAAAGACTTTTCTTCTTAAAGTTATTCTCTTTAAAGAAATTCTTGTGTTTGTACTTCTCCTCATCGTCACATGTCTGATCCTTTCCTTTGTGGGGACATTTATTTGCAAAATGACCTATCCTACCACAGTTGAAACATTTGAAAGGAAGTTTACCTTTGTATTTTCCTGATCCCTTCTTCAGTCTCTTCACAATTTTTTCTTCAATTTCATCGGGCTCAAAATCCTCATTCTTGTCTACTTTAAACGATGCTTCTCTGGAGGTGGGTTTATCTTTAACTATTCTCATTTCATATGCATTCAATGTTCCTAGAAGTTGATCAAACTCCAAGGTTTTTAGATCATTAAGTTCTTCTATAGCAGAGACCTTAGGGTTGAACCTATCTGGGAGAGATCTCAAGATTTTCTGAACTAAAGAAGGTTCCTCAATTTTTTCACCAAGTGCTTTCATGGCATTTACCATTTCTTCTACTCTCAGAAAGTATTTTCCAACAGTTTCATCTTCCTTCATCTTTAGCTGTTCAAACTATATTCTGTAGGTTTGAAGCTTGGCGTCCTTTACCTTTTCATTACCTTCATAACTACTAATGATTTTGTCCCATATTTCTTTGGCAGTTCCTAGGTGCATAACTTTTACGAATTCTTCTTCTGCAAGCCCACTCAAGATAACATTCATAGCCTTAGCATTGAAGTTAAATTCTATCTTTTCATCCTTATTAGCTAGTACAACTGGCTTTACATAACCAGTGTCTACCATATCCCATACATCTGCATCTAAATCCATTATGTAGGTTCTCATTCTAACTTTCCATAAGGTAAAGTTTGTTCCATTGAACATAGGGGCCTTATTGGTTGAATTTCCTTCATGGCTTGACATGTTTAAGATCTAGGATCTACCCTTAGATAAAAGGGGCTGGATCTGATACCAATTGTTGGACAACTGAGAGGGGGGGTGAATCAGTTGTCACCATGCTTAAACAATTATTCTTATTTTAACTCTTTACAAATCACTCAATGATAATCACAATAATTTAGGGAAATAAGTAATAGCACATTCAACATCAGTCACACATATGAGATACAAAGAGACAAATATTTCCTGAGGAAACCCATAAGGGGTAAAAACCTCTTCTTATTTATATGATAAGTAATCTTTACATTCTTTACATTATCATACATATGAACAGCAAATTATAATGAGGCTGCAACCTCTGTTTTGCAAGCTGCTACTTGCTGAGAGCACCAACTCTCTGGTTTCTCTAGCACCAACTAGAAGGAAGCACCAACTCCCTGGTTTTACTAGCACCAACTCCCCGGTGTTCCAGCACCAACTGGATGGAAGCACTAACTTCCAATCATACATGTACCAACCTATAAAACAAAGAACAATAGTTCTCCCTTGCACCACCCTGCCACCCTAGTTTTTCTGGCTGCAACCAGATGGAAGTTACAGCTCCCTATGTTCAAGCACCCACTTGAACCTCTGAGGACAACAGTCCTCCCTAGCACCTCCCTACCACCATGAAATATAAATTTTGCTAATGAAACTTATCATAGTGATACAATATTTATCATTGGCTTACCAAACTTATCAATGTTCTTCTACATTGCACTGCTCTGTCTGCATCAGTGTCTTCTTCACACTCCTCTACGCTTTATGTTCTTCTCCCCTTATGCACTTTGTTCCATCTCTCTTTAATCCACCATTCCTATGCTCTTTATTTCAGCTCCTGTACACTCCTCCTTCTACACTCCTGAATCCTCACACCAACAGCCCCACCTCTCTTCTTTATTCTGCATACTTATGTTCTCTATGCAACTTGTGCATGTTATGGCTCCATTCTTCTGCATGCTCTCTCCATGTCAAGTGCTCTTCCTGATCATAATTTCCACTCATCAGCTTCTCTGGCAGTTAGATCCATGTGTCCATAATCACTGGGTGTTAAGCCGAGATTCCTTAGCTTGTCTGTCAATTGAAACTCTTCGTTTTCTCTATCAAAGTCGAGCTAATCCTCTTTGCTGCAGTTACATGCTTCAACACTCTTCCATCTGTCAATCAACTCTAAGAATAATTTCCATTCCACTGGAAGATGCCTCGAGCCTCTTCACCTTTTCTGGCGATCACACTGAAGCCTGTTTGATTCCTTTGGCAAAAGATTTCAGTCGTTTTTGGCAGTTACAATCTGAAGTGCGATAGTAACCCTTCAATCATACTTAAATTCACCTGCACCATTGGATTGGATCCGTGGGATCTTGTGTTTAATTCACATTTCGACATTTTGGGATTTTGGCATTTCTGTGGTAGAGTTTCTTGACGCTCCATGTCACGGTCCCCGAAACTCCGAAATGGAGCTTGCCGGTTCAAGCTCTTCTCTACAGCTCTTTGATCTCCATATCAACGGTCCATAATCCATGGTGATCGGATGGCTATCCTCTGCCCAGGGAATTCATCCTTCGGGACTTTGGGGGAGTGATGGAGTTAAAACTCCCGAAGCAAAAACTCTCGTAGTGAGGTCAGTCTTGCATCACTCGATGACATGTCGTGACCCAAGTGGTTGCCACGTATAACTCAGAATTGTGATTTCCAGTGGCATGAAATGCCAAATCAACTTGACACTTGTCGTTGTCTGATCGTGCCACATGTCATAGTCTTCCACCTATCCTTTCTGATGTGGTCTTCCACTTTCACCTCCTGGATCTGTCGGCCCATATCACTTCACGATTTCACATATCGCGATTTTGAAATTCTTGATGTGAAAGTTCTCGACACCTTCAAGTCCTAATCTGTGAAACTCCGAACTGGAGTCATGCCATCTTTTCGTATTTTTGCACTTCACAACTTTGGGACTCCTGTAGTGAGATTTCTTGACCTCTCCATCTCTCGGTATTCGATACTCCGAAATGGAGTCAGATAATCTTTTCAGCTTTTTGCACTTCGCGACTTCGGGACTCCTGTAGTGAGAGTTCTTGACATCTCCGTCTCCCAGTATCCAAAATCCCGGTATCCGAACCTCCAGTATGGAGTCTTTGAAATTTCGCGATTTCATATTTCACGACTTCAGGTTTCCTGTGTTGAAGAGTCTCGACTCTTGACTTCTCAATCTCCCGGTATCCGAAACTCCGGTAGATGTGACTGTTTCAGGATTTCAAGGTTTCACATTTTGTTGTTTCGACATTTTGGCACTCCTGTGGTGAAGTGTTTCAACACTTCAACTCCCGGTATCCAGGACTCCTAAATGGAGTTATTTCCCGATATGCAAAAATCTTGTTGATGTGCCTCTTTTGGGATTTCGGGATTCCGAATTTTGCAACTTCGGGACTCTTGTGTTGAAGAGTCTCAACTCTTGACTTCTCAATCTCTCAGTATCTGAAACTCCGAAATGGAGTCGGATCAACGTATTCCAGAGTTTTTCATTTCACCGTTTCGGCATTCATGTCACGAGTTGCTTCCTTGACTCCTCCAATGCTCGATATCCGAAACTCCGAAATGGAGTTTACGCTTCTGATCTTTCCATGCAGTTATCCCTACATTGTTGATCTTCCTTGCCTGCTTGTTTTCCATCAAATAAACAATCACACTCTTGCACTCTTCGTGCATCTCTACAGTATCTCTTCTGAGATTACGTTATCCATGTTTTTCCATCGCTTCATACTCTAATCTTTCCATCAATGACAAGCAAACCTGCCTGTAAACTGCCTATAAACATGCCAACAATATCCTGCATGGAGACCGCGCCCCTTGAGAGAGCCCTCTCCAGATCTGAAAGGCTAGTTTCGGGTCTCAAATTTGATTGAAAAAGTTACCTTTGTCATATGTTTATCAGTTGAACAAATTTACAGAGTGGTAACATAACACACACAAAAGCATAAAAGGGATCATTTTGAGGGGTCAAAGAAGAATTTAGAGCATGCGAAAAAGAGGGAAGAACAACAGTTAGGTATGCAAAAGCAACATGCAGGAGAAAAGGAAGGAAAAGAAGGTGTAAAAGAAGCATGCTGGTGAGAAAGAAGGAAAACAACTAGGACATATTAGGGTTTTGGGATAAACTATTGGGGTTCTGAGCCCTAACTCTATGTATAAATATGTAATGGGTTGGGGAAGATTAGGTTGTTGAGAGTAAGAGATTAGGTTGTGTATGGGTGAGAATCCTTACTTAAGGGTTTGGAAAGGATTTTGAAAGAGAGAGAGGCATGCACTAGAGAGCATCTAGGAAGGTCTGGATAATATTATATGTTATATCTATTGTAATCACAGTTCGTAGGTCTAAGATGGTGATTTCGTGAAGACTAATACTTAATCCAATCGTTGTGGACGTAGCCCAAGCATTAGGTGAACCACGCTAAAATTTGTGTCTTTATGTGTTGTGTTGATGTGGTTGTTCATGAATGTTATGTTTATGCATGATTAGTATAGATCTATTTACTATATGATTGATGAGTAGTAATAATGAATGATACAGTGGGTTACATATGTTGCAATCTATGTTATAAGGGTTCTACACAATAGAGTTTGTTAACAAATCAAATCATATGAATAAAGATATTGTGTATAGGGTGGATTAATAGTAATGGATATGATGATATCCTCACATCCCCTCGTCCCTATAGAAACTTGGTTCCTGTATCCTATTGGCCCTTGACCAAGTTTTGAGGAAATGCTGGTCATATTTGACCATTTTTGGGACTTCGACATGCTGGTCGAAGACATAGAGCCCATGCGAAGCTGAGATTGCGGGATTTTCCCCCCTTTTTGTAGGATTTTTGGGTTTTAGGGGTTATGTAATGAGTATGGGATGTCGGCCCATGGGTTTACCCATGTTTAGGCCCCTTTTTAAATGTATAAATAGATAGCTAAGCGATGTAAGAAGTAGTAGTTGTATCTATGTGATTGAAGAGTTATAATCGACTTCGTGTAAGAACCTGTGGAGGTTGCTAAGTGCGAATAGTTGTGAATGCTTTGTGAATACTGTATGTTGAGACTTGCAGAGTTAAGTGCAAGTGATTGTAAGAAGGATTTGTGCCTTGACCTAACTCGGGGGAGGAGGATCTGGTGAGGTGCGCGCAGATCTCATGTCCTATGCAGAGTTGGATTTGTGGCTCTATGCATGTAAGAAGATTGAAGGAGACTAATAAATAAGAGAAGAAGAGTTGGTGGATGTAGCCCCACACTGGGGTGAACCACGTATATCTTGTCTCGATGTGCTTTGTGCTATGATTGTTCATATTGTTCATGTATTTTCTTAGTGCACTATTATGATAGATAGATCTATGAATGCTTAGTGCTTATGATGTGAATGAATGCTAGATATTCTTTGATGCTAGGTGATGAATGGTTAGATGTGCTTAGATCTTGATTAATATTGTGTTGTTCTGTAAGAAGGGTTTAACCTGCACTCTGAATGAAGGTTAAAGACTAATGAATGTTAATTGCTAGGTTCTCTGTTAGGTATTGTGATCATAGATCTGTATCCTAGATAGGTTGTAGAAACTTGAGTCCTACAACCCCCTTGCCTCTACCTTGGGTGAGACTTCATCTTCTTCGCAGGTGTTGCCGAAAGGGCCATTAGTTAGGTTTTTTTTGGTGCCCTGTTGAAGCATTGAAACCCGGGTCTGCCCCTATGCCAACAAATGGTTCCAATGTCGGGACCTGAAACTGTGATTGCTAGGAACTGAAGAAAAGAGAAAGCTCTGTGCATATATCTATTGTTGTAGTGCACAGCATTCTACTTGACTTGTGAAGCTCTGTGCTAAGAAGGGAACCGAATCTGAAGAAAAGATGTAAGATCTTAAATCTTTGTTCTCTGATAAAGGTAAGATAAGTGGAATTTTTTTCTTCGAAAGTATGAATATAGGTATGTTTGATAGATTTTGTCCTAGTCTGAAAACTAGGGCATAGTTAGAAGAAAGAAGATTTGATATGAATAGATATGATAGAAATAGTGAAAGATATGTTATTCCTATGCATAGAAAGAATTTTTGGACTAACAAGTGGATGTAGGATCCTAGAAATAATTTTT
>ML822780.1:49566-78878 GCA_009831015.1 Picea engelmannii
TGTGTGTGTGTGTGTGTACATTTTACAAGCATATATAATAAAAAAACCTATACATTTTGGTACCTATTCCTTTAAAATAGCATGTCAAATAAAGCATTTTTATGGACATAATTGAACAAAAAAAGTCAAAAATTTATAAAAAAAATTAACATTTTATTTCATATTTTTATACATTTGAAGTAAAAAAATGACAACATTTAATAAAAATTTCCATAGTATAGTGATTCACATACAAATAAAATGGAAAATAAATAAATAAAAAGATTCATCATAAAACAACAATAGATACATCTTCATTCTTATTTTAAAAATTGAAAGTCAAAATGTTACAGTTATAGCTCATCAAAAATTTGCAAAATTGAGCATCGTCTTCAAGGGAATCTTAAAACTAATCAACAATATCATATATTTTAAATTCATCAATCTCAACAGACACATTATCATCTTCTTCGACATCATTTTATGCTTCCATCAGCTCTTTGATATCTGCAAGTTCTCCAAAGTGATCCTTTCCAATCATTCCTGTTAATGGTACTTGAGGTTCCTTTGACATTTTTTTCACCTTTGATTCACTAAAATCTCCTTTCCTCAAGCCAACTTCTTGCATTTAATCTGGAAGAGTTGGAATAACATTAATTCTTTATTGAATAAAATTGCACTACATTGGGTCACTTTCAATGGTTGTGCAATTTATTACTTTTTGTAAGCTACACGCTAATGTTGTACCTAATCACCAAATACAAAATAACTAATGAAGTTAAATACTGTAAAAAGACATAAATTAAAAATAATATAATATTGAGGTATGATTTCATAAATATTAGATCATAATTCTTACCTAAACCTTAGAACAAATCCAAAACCCAATCTCCTTCATTTGAAAATGTATTTATAAGATATGAAAAAATTCTAATCTTAATTAAAAATTATAATCTCCAAAAAAATTTAATCTTAATTGAAAAAACTATAATCTTGTGAGGAATGGCTTTTGTTGGTTTTAACAGTTCTTGATGCATATTATTATGTTCAAGATTCTTAGATTAGGATTGGATGCAGCCTTCTTTTTTTTCCTCTATCCTTTTAGGAATGAGAATCAATCTGGTTGGAGAAGTATGGTCAGTCTTTAGTTTCTGAAAAGTGAAGGATGCTCGATACGAACGGTCTATTTGTTATCTTTTTTGGCGATGTCGATGTAAAAAAATTATATCAATATAATTTGAGCTATTTTTCTACTGAAAAAAAAAAAAGTGCAAATTCAATTAACTTGTGAATTAATAAAAAAAAATTGTAATCTTAGTTTATAAACATACGCTTTCAATATCTTATCAAATAAATTGCATCCTTGTCTTTTCTTTTCCCTTGAATCTTGATTATACTAATCCTTGTTGTGTGTATGAATAAAATACCAGAAATCTCCAAAATGGTGACTTTGTGACTTCTGTAAATCCCATAACCACTTTATTGAAAGCTTGGTAAGTATAAGACTCAATATCATATCCAATGTTTTAGATATTATAACCATGAGGAATATCCACAATAACTAGGGAGTATTCCTTTTTAGGAAAAATATTTGCAAGTTATTCGCAATCACCGAATATCACTTTATATTGAACAGTTTCTATCCCATTCCAAATGTAGTGATCAAGGGTGTCATCGAGTTCAATAGTTTGAACACGTCTCCTTCTTTCTCTTTCAAACTTGGTTTTTTGAATAAAAATTTTGAAGGTTTCAGGTACTCCATCTACATTTTTCTTTGACATCTTTAATGAAACAAACAAACATATAGTTATATATCTATAACCATTAAAATAGAAACAAATTAACTTACAAATCAATAATATGAATGTAGTAAATCAACATACCTTTTTGAATAAAACAAAAACTTGTTTCAATATTGTTGTAGAGCTTGAATATGGATACTTGAGTTTAACATCATCCCAACTTTATTCTTTCAACATCTAAACCATTTCCTGTTGTATTATCATATACACCTTATGACTAAATAAAAGAATAATAATGTTATAATGATATATATAATAAAATACTTAGAACATTCATATGTTAAACTGGAAAAATTAATTTTCTTGTCCTAACATAAATTAAAATAACTCAACAAACTTAATTTTTAAATTCATCACACATTTCTTCCATTGACAATTCTCTTGACCTTACACGTGATAATATAGCTATGATAAGTTTCTCATCCTTCACTCGTATTGTTCTCCAAGGTGTTATAGTCATATCATCTAAAATATTTTTTATTTCAGGACCTATCTTACTTGTGCCACATATCAATGGTTTAGCCTTCTTAACTCTTTGATTTTTTATACTAATATTTTCCCATAGGGTGAAGATATCATCTATCAAATCTCATACATGTCCAGTTCTAAATCCCAATTGAAAATAGTTATCCACAACTCTAAATACATCACTTACTTTGCAATTTTTTCTTTTGCATTTTCATCATCAAGTGGGAATCTTATTTCCATACAACATTGCTTCTGAAACTTGGCATCAACATTTAATCTATCCCCGTGACATATTTCAGAAAACTCATTATGGATAAATATCACCCTTTGAATGAAATTCATGGAAATTTTGTACTCATTGTCTATGTTATGATCCCATTCCAATAACTTTGCTTCTAAATATGTTAAACCAACATAAATTATGCATTTGATTGTCTCAAAAAAAAGATTATTGGGATATTATTGCATCAATTCTCTTCTAGCCTTTGTAGAATGATTTTCTCCAATCATATAATATTTGTAGTAAAATAAATTTGATATATCAAATTCTTCCCTCCTAGGAACTTACATTGGGTCAACAAGAACTAGGTAATCAATCACATGTGCATATGGATTGTACCTAATCAATGTTTTCAAACTATCAATATTCAAGTGATGTGGTTTTCTAATTTGATATTTTTCTTTCCCTTCTGTGGGTTTATAAAGTTGTTTCACATTCAACTGAAATGTATAGCCATGATCAACTAAGTTCATCATCCTTAATCTATTTCAAATGGAATTTTGTGTTGTTTTCATAATACCATCCTCTAGATCAACACCTTGTGTTATTATTTCTCTGCTACCTTTAGGACTTTCAATATAATACTTAGAGCTAATGATGGCTTCTTGAACATCATCAACAACATTTGTTTTCTTCATCTTATGATTTAAATGGGTTTCATCTAAATCAATGATTTCTTCATAATCAATAGGAATGGACTCATCATCGGCCATCATTCTTTTGTGTTTATCTTGTTTATTCCTTTTGTGAGAAGGAGTGATAACCTCTTTGGGACTAATCTCAACAAAATATTCATTTGGAGTTTCCTCATTTTCAAATATAACCCTTTAAGGATTTCTAGAATGAGGACTTTTCTTTCTTCTTTCATGTTCTTCTCTGTCTACTCTTGCAGCTTCAACCTTCGTTACTTTTTGTTTCTTTTTCCTTCCTTCTTATGTATTTTGAATATGAAAAGCATTGATGACATCCATGATACTATTCTCTGTAGAAGAAATCCCCAATAACATATGTGAAATTTGTTCAGCAAAATCCTGTAAAAATAAAATATAACATTTTCATGTTAAATAAAATTAAAAAATTAACATGATACTAGAAATAATGAAGGATACAAAAATAAAAATAAAAAAACTTACATTTTCTTTCTCAGTGTCATCAACGATGGATGCACATAATTCTGTAAAACATTCACCCTTGTTATAATTTCTCAATTTGAAACAATATCTAATCTTGATATAAGTCATGCCTTGTTTCACGAGTTCATAAACAATATTTGTGGTTGGCACCAAACATATATCGCGTAACAAGCCAAGTTCCTGATAATTTCCTTTCACATGTTATAATTCAGCACAATACAAATATATATGTTTTCCATTGTTTCATTTCTTGTCTTTAAAAAACCAATAATATTCTAGTTTGTTTTCACCTTCCATAGATTTCTACTCTCTAACATTCTTCATTTCCCTTGACAGTTGAGGTGTTGTGATATCAATTTGTTTTCTAGCATTCATGGAGGTTCCACTTTCAATTTTGGATGCCATTATTGCAAGTCGTGATCCATATATATTCATAGATAATATATTTCCTGTCATTTTTCCTATAGGAAAAAAAACATTAGGCGTTTTACATTATAATAAACTAAAAAAAAACATTAAATATAAGAACCAAGCTATAAAAAATATAATTTTTTTTTGACCCATTGAGTTATTGGGGTGATGTCGGGACCAAGCCTTGGCATATAGAATCTAAGGAAATGCCTAGCATCACCCCAACCCAGCCAGCCCCGTGGGAACTCCCACAACTTTTCCACGGGGCCAGTCGGGTTGGGGCAATGACGATAATTTTCCCAACCCCCATCGTGGCCAAGGAACAGTCCCATGGCCCCACACGACTGTGCCTTGGCCGCAGGGGGGTTGGGGATATTCCCAACACCGCCTCGACCCCCTCGACAACTTACTAATCCATGCCTTGCCTTTTCATTCCTTTCCTTTCAATGTCATGCCATGCCTTGCCTTGCTATGTCATTTCTTTCCATGCATTGCCTTGTCATTCCTTGCCATGCCATGACATTCCATGCCATACCTTTTCATTCCATGCCATGTTTCTCCTTGCCATGTCATGCCATGCCATTCTTTGCTTTTCCATGTCATGCATTTCCTTCCTTTATTCCCCATGCCATGCCTTGCATTGTCTTTCATTCCCATATAATGTCTTTCCTTGCCATGTATTTCCTTGCCTTGCCATGCCATGCCTTTCCTTGCCTTGCCTTGCCTTTCCTTTCCTTTCCCTTCCATGCTATGTTATGTCATGCCTTGCCTTTCCATAAAATGTTTTTCCTTTACATGCCATGCCTCGACTTGACATGCCATGCTATGATTTTCCTTTCCTTTCATTTCCTTGCATTGCATTGGCTTGCCTTGCCTTGCCATGCCACACCATGCCTTGCCTTATAATGCCATGTCTTTCCTTGCCTTTAATTTCCATGCCTTGACTTGACTTTCCATGCCATGCATTGCATTGCATTTCCTTATTTTTCATTTCCTTTCCTTGCCTTGGCTAACCACAATTCATCTAAAAGGTACTTTCATAATGATATTCATAAAATTGATTGTTTGTAAAAATACAATTATTTTCGTCATTATTGAGAATTTATTTTCCTTTGAGTCTCTCACAAGAAATTTTTCTCTGTAATCATAAACATCATTAAATTATTTCCAAATTCAATTAACTTCTAATAAAATTGTTTTCAAGTTAATTTAATAAAAAAAGTAATGCCATTCATGTATCATACCTTTTTTTTGCATAAAAAAAATAACACTTGTACTAAATGAACAAGTTTAATAACTAAAAATTAAAATCAAAGGATTCATTAAGCATGTGATTATACAACTTATTATCCAAGCTATCTTAGATAAAAATATTTTCATGAGAATTTCAATGTCATAACATGAGATCTCTTTATTCATATATCTTAGGTATGTTAATAGTTGTGAAACATGGATTAACATAATTAATAGGATTTGTTATAACCCTATAATTTATAGGATAAAATGGTGACTGAAATGTGAGCACTTTAGTTTGTCAAATGATTTTCCACTCTGTAAATAATTTGAGAAAAAAAGAAAAGAAAGAAAAAGAATAAAAGAGGGCATAAAAGAAATTCAATAGAGCCCCATGCAATAACAATGATTTGGTCCATACAGTTTAAGCATGGCCAAGTCCTTTTAAATTGATGTTGATAGGAGTAGTGAATAAGCTTGGTTAAACTGTTTAATCTTAGCCAAGTGATTTAGGTTAGCTAGTGAATAAATTTGACCAAACTGCCTAATCTTGGTAAAATAACCCCAGGATAGAGTAATTTCTTAGTCCAACAGTTTAATGTGGGCTAAATGTCATAGGTTTTTAGGTTAGAACACAGGGTAGTTTGCTTTATCTCAATAAAACAAGCATGATGATCAATGTTGAACCATATCTTTGATGTTTAAAGGTTGATGTCTAACCCCCATGGTGATAAAAACAGGGAAAAGCTTGGGAAAACCTACAATATGCACTTATCCTAAGTTTTCGAAGAACATATGATTTCACGCTCACAGTTTAAACATAGCGCATAGATGAACAGATCAGATGTTGGTGCTCAAATCTACAGTTGACAAGTTTTTCCGGACCCCCCCGACTGTTCTACCTTTAACGACGGGGGGGGTCCAGAATCACAGATAACGAAGGCATGCATCTGAACGGCTGAGGCACTAGCGCCTAGATCCACGACTAAGATTAGATTCTGAACCCCCCGATCATTATTCTTTTAATAGTGGGGGGTAGGTCCAGAATGTTGGTTGAATATCGCGCACAAATCTACGGTCCAGCGGCAGGCACACAGATGGATGGTCGTTGGTATTTTTCGAACCCCCTCGACGGGTCTTCCTTTAATGTAGGGGGGGTCTGGAATGGAGGGTTTTTCTAGCGGGCCCCTTTTTCTCTACATGGCAGGAATCTGTTGGTACAAAATCCCATCACTTACCACTTACCTTTTTCTGACATACCGCATCACCCCATGACGTCATTTTCCACGTTTTCCCCAAAGGGTCACATCTCATTACTCTGTCAGTCCATCTCCCTCTGTTCACCCGTTACAATTCCCTTCTCCATGGTCAAGTCCCAATCAACATCCTCCATGTCACCCGATCGTATTCATCATTTGTTGTTGCCTGCCATATCACACTCCAAATGACTCGTTGGCAATTTATTACAGGCTAACCTATAAGTTAGCCTGTTGAGTTGTCCCCCGCGCCCCAACAGGTATCTGTTTTCTCAAAACTACCTCTACCTTTCTTTATCCCATCATTTACCCTGCCGTCGCACCAGAGAATATTTTTTCCCCGTTTTCCTCTCCGTTACGGTCAGTCGTCCAAAGCCACAGTCATCCCAACTAACTTTTTGTTTTACTTACAGGTATTTTTACAGTGATGGTGCAAAAATTGAAAAAAGCAGAGGCCGAGGAAAATCATTTCCTTCGGCCTCCTGTCGATCTCGACAGGATTTTTTGGCCGATAAAGATCATCTAATCGTAGACACCAGATGCGAATTCGAATTCACATATTTACAGTCATGGCTAAAGGACATTTTCTTGGACCAGAGTGATGAAATTGGGCTCTGGGAGTCAAACCTTCCCCTATATCTTTTCCCCCAGGTTCACCATTTCCCCAAATTCTCCCTCAAATGCCAAGCCCACTACATCCTCGACCAGAGAGCCATAGTATTTTTGTCAGTGGAAAATATGTTTTTCATTACACAAGAGACCATTGATCAGATGATGCAGATACCCAGATTCGAATCTGCCTCACCTTTCAATCTTGAAATCATCACAGAACTATACTAGAAATTGTCATTCCCCCGAAGAGCTCATATTTTCGAGTTTTTTCTCCCATAGTCCGCTCAGCTCCCCACTACAAATCCCCTGTATCCTTCCTCCCTATTATTAGTGAAGGGAAACCAGGTCATCTCATCGCTCTGTGCTCTACTTGGGTATTTTTCGAATCAATAGGTGGATGAACCCATATTGGGTTTTCTATCCATTTTCTCCACAGATGAGAGACCCACCACTCAGTTTAATTACATCACTTTCCTGGTGGACAACATACATGATCAATTCTCAAATTTTTCCACAGAAGACATGTTCTGGTATTCTTCAATACTAGCTTACATGTTCGTTTTCTTTCAAGCAGACAAATTCTCCTTCTCGATGCAGAAGATGGACAAGGATGGGAGGTCGCAGGCGATAACAGTGTGGACTTCATTGCTCAGAAAAAACTCTACAGAATTCAACTTCAAACAGTTTATCAAGCAGTTCTACCATCCAGTGGTGAGCATGCTCAGTGGAAGACCTGAACTGAGAATAAATGAAGAGATTCAGAGGATTTTACACCTCTCAGATCTTTCTAAAACTGGTGATTGGTATCTTTACCAAAACCACATTGAGATCAGAGTTTATGGATGTGATTTGGCTCCATACAAGTTTCCCAAGTATCTACCCGTGAGGATATCTGGCCTGGAGTACATAAGGAAAATGATCAACTCATATGACATACATTTTGTGTCTCTGAAAAAGAAGCAGCAACTTAGAATTAAAGGACAGATTGGGTCTTTCATCTGCAATAGTTGAGGCGTCGAAGAGGAAGCAGACAGATTGCTGAAAGAAATGAAGTTTCAGGTGGGTTTTGTATGGCACTACGACCCATGTGGGATAATTTCTGAGATGAGGATTAAAAATAAGAATATCCCATATGTTCATAAACCCAAGCCAGAGATAGAGAAGTTCTCCAATCAAACAAAATGGGAGCCCAACACTCTGGTTGAGACAGAATAGTAGGACCCTTTGGTCATTGTCACACAGACCACTACACCACAAGCTCCCAAGGAGAAAATACCCAATAAATATGTTTCGCCTTCTATCACCAAAGTCTCGGTTGAAGATTTCCAGTTACACACCAAAAGGCCAAAAACCAGTCATGCACCTGACACGGCTGGTGAAAAGGAAATCCAATCCACCTCAACCATGATGGATGATTGGTTGCTTATTAGCACAAGAAACAATCAGATCATGTCTATTGGTTTTCCCAAGAATTCCACGGATACTCCACCAGTCGACCGGTCGATCAAAATAGGATCAAAATTGAGTGTTTTTGAGAAATATGATATGATCAAAAAGAAAAATCAGACGCTGACCAGCAGCACTTATGCTCAGTTCTGGAAGCAAACATAAAATTCACAACACAGACTGTTGTATGCATTTGACACTGAGAAGGTTAGAATGCACATGGCATTTATGCAAGCACAAGTTCCAGACCCGAAAGTAATCACCAATTACAAAAGGGAAACATTCGAGTTTTAGATCAAAGATGTGCATCCTGCGGATCAAATGGATCTACACAGAAAAACTGGAGAAATGGTTTTCTCCACGTTGGAAAATGATGCTTCCACTAAGCTACAAATATCCTTGAGCAATGTCCAAAGACAGCTAAAATTAGAAAATATATCATCCTTTGCAAAAGATAACAGAATTAAGATGTTGGAAGAATTGGTCCTCAAGATTAGGTATGATCCCTCAAATGTGAAAGCAGTCGAGGAGATTCTTAAAAAGAAAAATGAGAATATAGCATCTCTGAGGTAACAGTTGAAACTACCACCAACAGAAGATGCACAGGTAAAGGAGATAGTTGAGATAGAAGGGGAAAAGGATGAGATGCTCAAGCTCATCATGGAGCAGAATGCACAATTGAAGGAGATGGAAGTTGAATTGGAAAATCTAGTGAAAGAGAAGGAACAATCAAATCCCATGGAATTCATTCCACTGAGTGCAGTTCCACTCACAGGAGTAAGCACAGTATCTATGGAAAAAATTCCTTCAGAAACTCCACTGACAGCTCTGGAGAAAACAGTAGAACTGGAGAAATCCATGGAGGAGATGAATTTGCAAGAGACAAATATCAGTAGACTCAGAAAGGAGGTTGGGAACCTTCAGGAACTCAAATATTCCTATCAAACCAGCTACTCCAAGGAGAAAAAAATGTCAGACAAGCTCAAACAGGAATTACAACAGCTTCAAAAGAAAACAGTGGCAGTAAAAACACTTGTTGAGGTCAAGGAAAGTGTCTGGATGGATATCACCAAATCCATGAATGAAATATGTCCTATGATACAAATCATGTTCGAGCCAAACGAACAAGTGTAGAGAAGTAAGAAGGATATTGAGAATATAAGGGGAGAACTGGGAGAGATTCCCACAGAAGCTATTGAGATCATCAAATTCCTGAATTCAAAAACCAGAGAGGAGCTAGAAGAGTTTAAAATTGAAGATAGGGCGAAGACCATCCTTGAGGTTAAGAGGGTCCTGACCAAAAGAGGACTGATGCTACAGCTGGAGGAAAAGGTCCAGACCATGGACATAGGAGTGCAAATATTCTTCAGCAAAATTGAAGCTCTGCAGAAGAAAGGCCTTCCTGGTTTAAGATTCATAAATGAAAAGTTAATGACACTTGCAGATTATAAAAAGAAACTAGCCACTGTGGCTAAAGACAGCTCGAAATTCTCAAGAATACAAGGCAGTATCACAGGCAAGGCATTGTTATATTCTTTACAGACAAACATCAGCATACAACATGAGATCTGGTACATCTTCATCGTCAAGCCAACTTTTTCCAAGTACACAGAGATGGATGAAGTATACCGAAGACTACTCAAAGTCGTCATTCCCAATCACCTTCGATGGGAAGAGATTTGAAATCTGATCGAGTAGGAGATGAGGTGTCCAAGCCTAGTCAAATATCCAGTTAGACGAGATCGTGCAAAGGAATCACCAACAACCTACCCCAGAAATCAGCATGAAGTTTCAACACATCATCAAACAATTTCCTAAATTTTTGTATCTTGTTAAGTTAGTTAGCTAAATTTATATTTGCCACATCCTGATCTTTAATGACAGGATCGTATGTAATTTTGATTATAAATACTTCAAACTTTGAAGTACTACGGGTTTATCTTTACACCCTGTAAGCCCGAAAGACTGTAATTTTTATGAAGAGATCTTCCAGTAATACAAAAGGGACGTTTCACAGGATTCTCGCGTGTTATTCATTGGTGATGTTTTCTTTTCTATGTTAAATGTTCTTCTTGCTTAGTTGTCACATTGTTTTCTAGTCTAATCTTTTAAAGTAACGCATGTTGCAGGATTTATATTTGTATACCCTATTTCCGGATTTGAAATATCTTAGTGCTTATCTTTCTGATATTATAGTGAAGAAATTCTTAAATGATTCTTTACTTTAATTGATTTTCTCATCTTTTCCGCTATTCAACACTTTACTTCTAAAGAATCCAATGAATGCATTATCTTTCCTTGTGAAAAGAATATTTTTGTTTCTATTTAGATTTCTATCTTTATAATACAGACCCCATAGCCCAATGGAGGCTTAAAATCCTTTCAACCAACTTAACAAAAAACAACAACAAATCGTTCAATCTTATTTCGTTTAACTAGCCTAATATCTAGAAGTTAAAACAATTCTAAATCATATAGAGAGATCCCTCTCTGAAGCTAGTAGGGATAGATTCCAGTTTCGAAGTGGTTGGATAAAGTTAACTCTGGTAAATTTATTCTTCCTTGACAACCTCTGGGAATTTACAGAGCGATAACATAGTGGCGACCATACTAGGGAACTGAACAAACTTTCAACCCCACATTTTCTTTTTCCCCAGAAGAAAACTTTGTTTCTGAATGAATTACAAATCTGAGAATGAATTAATTTTTAGAGGTTGTTAAAGGCTTGTACATAGTAATTTTGGACTCATAAAACTAAAAATATATAAAAATTAAAAATATGGCTCCTAAAAGAGTTTTCACTTGATCTCACCCAGACCCAGAACCTGCAGTAGAAACTGATAATCCAGAACAATTACTCAGAAAGAAGACCATCGTAGAAGGTTCAGGGAGTCATAGTCCCCTTCACAGGTCCCCTTCTCTTCCAGAGGAACTCGTTGCCCTTCAAGATCTAGACTTTGACACCATTTTTTAACAAAGCCTGTTTAGAACTAAATCTGGTAGCTTTGTGACCGAAATCATTTTAGATCCAACCATCCTGCAACCTCAGACCCCTGAAATACTATCTCCCACTGCAAAACCTCAAACCGCTCACTCTGTGTCAGCTAGTCCCTCATCCTCCTCATCTTCTGTCACCACCCCACTTATCATCCAGGTTGTTTTCCAGCCTCCTCCACCTATCATGGCAGCCAGATATGCTCCCTTGGTGTCGGTTTCACCTCTACACACTATGCCCCGGGACTATCAAACAAGACTTCCACAGTTCGATGGCACTGGGCTCTTAAATGCACAACAACATGTCAATAAAATGAATGACTATTTTGATTTACAGGAAGTAGATGAAGCTGACGTTCAAATGAGATTGTTTGCGTAGAGTCTGACTGGTGACATTAATAAATGGTACAAATCCTTACGTGTCACTTCATTAGTTGACCTTGTAGCATTTCACATAATTTTTCTAGATAGATGGGAGGTAAAGAAAAACCCTCTCCAAATCTTGTCAGAATACGAAAACATCAGAAGAAATCAAGGAGAGACAGTACAGGACTACTACATCTATTTCAACAATCTTTACAATGTGATTCCAGTCGATATTAAACCCCCACAAGGTTTGGCATTGATAAAATTCCCCAATAGTTTCGACACTGATATGTCGTATCAATTAAGGGAAAGAAACTCCACCACCCTGGAGGACATGTAGAAAAGTGCAATAAGTGTAGAGGCCAACCTGTTGGCTAGAAGAGCACGACAGAGGACAGAAAGGAGAGTCATGATTAAAGAAGAAACCTTCCACATCCTCTTCTGACACCAAATTGGATTCCTTAGCTAGAGAAATGGAAAGGATGATGGAGAGACTTACTACAGCTGAAAAAAATCCTCCTAGAGAAAACCAACCTGCTCCACAAATTCGAAAACCTAACTTTAGAAGAAATCATCCTCAAATTAGGCAGAGAGATCCTAGGGATCAAAGAGAACAGAGGGGTCCTGATCAACAGATCAGACCACCCCTACAGGAAAATTATGTCGATGAAGGGGAAGAGGTAATTGAAGAACTAGATGACACCCATATAAACCTCGTGGACATTCATGACAACGAAGCCATTTTCCTTACTCGGGAGGAACAAGAAATTTTCCTTCTTTCTCAAACATAGTTGAGTGCAGAAGCAGAGGAGACAGAAGCGGAGGAGTAGGCATTTGAAAATGCCATTTTGGAGGTACACAAGCAGTACAATCTACGAAGTAAAAAGGCAGATGAAAATTCCCCAAAAAAGATGACCGAAACAAAGAAGACAATTGAAACCAAGAAAACTTTTGAGCCTTCTGCCAAGAAAATTCCTAAGAAAGGTAATGTTGAACCTTTAAAAAAGGGAAACCCCACCATTTTACAAAGATTGACACAAATTGAGGTTTCATCAGCCAATCGACCAAATACTTCCACTCAAAAAGCTATGGTAGATAGATCAGAATTGTTGAGCCAAAGAAGAACATCTACTCCTTTCAACCTTGAAGGGGAATTATCCAAAGTAAAGATTCCCATTCCCCTCTCTGAGTTGATGAATAAGAACTCTTATCGATCACAGGTGATCAAAGCACTAAGCATTGAGCCAGAGATGGGTACAAAAGTCTTGACTATTGGATCAGCTAATCATTTAGACATGGTAAATCTTACTGACGATCAACCCGAACTCCTTTTTGGCACTGAAGTTGATGGTCATAATGACACTGGCGCTATCACTCCTTTTTATGTCAGCCTTAATATACACGATCTAATTCTGCACAATGCCATGTTAGATTCTGGTGCTTCCCACAACTTGATGCCTAAAGCAATAATGGAAAACTTGGGACTTGAGGTCACCAGACCCTACAAGGATTTACACTCTTTTGACTCCAACAAAGTCAGATGTATCGGGTTGATCAAGGACTTATGTATCACTCTAGTTCAGATTCCGGCAAAAAGCATGGTTATGGATGTTGTGGTCACGGACATTCCCCCAAAATATGGTATGTTGTTGTCCAAGTATTGGGGGGGGGAAATTGAAAGGTACTTTGCAGTTGGATATGTCATATGCCACCATCCTAGTATTCGGGCAACAGAGAAGACTGTACAGAGAGACGTTGATGAAATATATGGTCAGCAGCTAGGCAAAACCACACAACTATCCTCTGTACTCTACACACTCTCATTTAGACTCCTTCATACTATATAATGGTGGTGATATAGGAGAACAAATCGCTCAGCTGGAAGAAGATACAGTCAATATGAAAGAAAGCCAATAAATCATCGAGGCAGAAAGAAAAGAAAATGTAATAAGTGAAGATTTGCCAGCATATTTTTGGAGTATGGACTTCGATGAAGCTGTAAGTAAATATGGAGATGGAGTAGGAGTTTGGTTGCACAATCACAAATCCAGGTATTCGGAGAACCATTCTTACAAACTGAATTTTCAATGCACTAACAAGATAGCCGAGTATGAAGCTTTGATGCTCGGTCTGAAACTACTGAAGAAGGTTGGTGCCAAACAAATCATGGTAAGAGGCGATTCTGAATTAATTATTAAACAAATTAAAAGTGAGTATGCAGCAAAACATCCCAGGCTTAGAGACTATAGGAATGTTGTTTTGGATGCCCTTCAATGTTTCACTGAAGTTGATTTGCAAGTGATGCCCAGGGGACAAAACATTTTAGCAGACGGGTTAGCCACATCAGCAGCTACATGCAAGATACCATTTTGTTCCACTTGCCCATACGCAGTGAAGGTGAAGTGCAGATCGACTGTCTCGGACAACATCAGATACTGGAAGGTATTTGGGAATGATGATCAAATTGAAGATTTTCTACAGTGTAAAAATGATTTCAAGTGTACAAACATAGACTTAGAAAATGATTATGAAAATGTGAATAAATCTAATTTTGGAAATGATAGTGTAAATAAAATAGATTCAGGAGAGTTAGGTGAAGATGAGATAGAATTTGATGTTTTTCATTTGAAGAGTAATGTTTTACCTAGGGGTTTAGTTCCGTTAGAAGACTTATTTGATTTTAATGATGTAGCTAAAAAAACCTAAAATCGAAGCCAGTGGTACAGAAGTTGACGAGTGTAACATAGGGATAGAAGAGAAACCCACGATGGTGAAACTTTCCAAATCTTTACCCCCTGAGTAGAAACTCAAATGCATTGAACTTTTCAAAGAATATCTGGACGTGTTTTCTTGGGGTTACAAAGATTTAAAATCTTATGACATAAGCATCATACAACATAGAATCCCGATAAAAGAAGACCAAAAACCTTTCAGACAGAAACTTAGGAGAATCAAACCCAAGTTACTTCCCCTGATAGAAAAAGAAATCAAAAATATGTATGATGCTAAAATTATAGTTCCCTTACGATTTTTCAAATGGGTTTCAAATCTAGTCCCAACCCGAAAGAAAACTGTGGAAATCAGGCTCTGCATTGATTTCCTAAATTTGAATAAAGTTTCCCTAAAAGACAACTACCCATTGCCTAAAATGGACCACATATTACAAAAGGTAGTTGGATCCAGCCGAATCTCCTTACTGGATGGTTTCTTAGGTTATAACTAGGTTCTCATTCATCCAGATGACTAAGAGAAAACAGCCTTCACAACACCTTGGGGTACCTTCATGTATGTGAAAATTCCCTTTGAGTTGATGAACGCTGGGGCCACTTTCCAAAGAGTGATGGACATCACTTTTGTGGAAGAACTTGGTAGATTTATTTTCATTTATCTCAACGAAGTAACTATTTATTCCCAATCCGATGATGAGAACTTATGACATCTGAGACGAGCGTTTGAGAAATGCAGGAAATTTGGGATTTCTCTAAACCCTAATAAAATCCTTTTCAGATTAGAGGAAGGTAAATTGTTGTGACACATAATCTCTAAGGATGGTATTAAGATATATCCCAGCAGGATAGAATCCATTCAGAAATTGGAACACCCAAGTAATATCAAAGAGTTACAATCTTTCATTGGAAAAATAAACTTTCTGAGAAGATTCATACCTAACCTATCTGATCTTCTCAGGAACATCACCAACAAGTTAAAAAAGGAAACAAAAATAAAATGGGACAATGAATCCAAGCAGTCTTTTAAACAAGTTAAACATGCACTCACACAGGCTCCAGTCTTGATCAGTCCTGACTTCACCAAAGATTTTTACCTTTTTTCTTTCGCTTTGGAACATACCATTGCAATAGTATTACTATAGAAAAATAGCGAAGGGTGTGAACAACCCATATCCTTTTTCAGTAAAGATTTAAGAAATGTTGCTTTGAATTATAAAATAATGGAGAAACAAGATTTTTCCCTGGTAAAAGCCATAAAGTATTTTAGAGTATATATTCTCCATTCCCACACCATTGCATACGTTTAGAACGCAGTAGTAAAGGACATTCTAACTCAGGCCAATCCAGATGGTAGAAGAGGAAAATGGATTGCTATCATTCTGGAGTATGATATAGATATTAAGCCTACTAAATTGATTAAAGTTCAAGTTCTAGCAAAGTCAATGGCTGGGTCTAATTTCCATTCTCTTGATATTAATTTCTTAGTTGCAGTAGACGAACAGGGAGAGTAGGCGACTCCAAACATGAAAGAGGTATTTCTAAACTCTCCATGGTATGCACACCTAATATTTGTTTTTAATAACTTAAAATCTCCCCCTGGTCTAACCAAAACTAAAGCTATGTTTTTGAAATTGAAAGCATTAATTTTTTCATTCTAGAAGGAAATCTATATTGGAAAGATCCTCGTGGTATTTTGTTGAATTGTATGTTAAAGGATGAAGCTGACAAAGTATTGTAGGATTTTCATGCAGGAGACTGTGGTGGTCATCTGAGTTGGAAGACCATAGCTAATAAAATTCTCAGAGCTGGGTTCTATTGGCCTACACTATTTGCTGATGTGCATCAGAAAGTGACTTTGTGTCATAAATGTTAGGTGTTAGAGGGAAAAAAGAAGCTCCTTCCTTTGCCCTTGAAACCAATCTCTGTAGAAGCTCCTTTACAACAATGGGTATTAGACTTCATCGAGGAAATGCATCCTCCCTCCTCAGGCCAGCACAGGTGGATTCTTACTGCTATGGATTATTTCAAAAAATGGATTGAAGTTGTACCAAGCAGGCAAGCTACTGATTCTATCATTATTAAATTTATAGAAAATAATATCTTGTCTCATTTTGGGTGTCCAAGAAAGATTATAACTGATAATGTAGCTTCTTTCTGGTCCAAGAAGCTCATAAACTTTTGCAATTAGTATCATATCAGTTTGGGACATTCCACATCTTATTACCCTCAGGGTAATGGGCTGGCGGAGTCGTCCAATAAAACCCTGGGGAACATTATTAAGAAGACATTGCAAGACAACAAAAAATCATGGCATGACAAGCTGGTGTTCGCCCTGTGGGCCGACAAGCTGACCACCAAGAGGTCAATTGGCATGTCTCCATATCAGTTGTTCTATGGAACTGAAGTAGTTTTTCCTGCCTCCTTAGGGGTTCTTGTCATGAAAATGCTACAAGATATGCAAGCCGAACCGAACAACTCCCAAAGAAGGATAAACCAAATGATTCATTTGCAGCAGTCCAGAGAAGAAGTATACAAAAAAACTCAGGTAGTACAGGAGAGCATTAAAAATATCTTTGATAAAATAACCAAATAAGATGACTTTGAGCTAGGTGACCTGGTTCTGAGATGGGACACCCGAAATGAAGATAGGGGAAAGCATGGAAAATTCGACCGTCTATGGAAGGGACCTTACATAATTCATGCATTCAGAGGAAATAATTCCTTCCCGTTCAATGACAGTGATGGGACCAATCTTCCAAGAGGACCTATGAATGGCAGAATGTTGAAGCACTATTCACCTCCTCAGTAGGGACCTTCAGTCACAACTTTCCATTGTACAAAACATTTATTTTTGCTTACAAGTTTTTAGTGAATAACTTTGATCAGATGGTTGAATCCCACAGAGAAGGCCCTAAGCCACTGAACATTATCCTCAAACTTTCAAAAATAAAACAAATCAGACAACAAAGGCTACTATAGAGAATTTTTTCCAAGACATCAGGAAACAGGATTCTTGGCACTTCACAAGGAGAGTACCATCCCCAGGTGGAGCCGTTGTTATAACCCTATAATTTATAGGATCAGCTGGTGACTGAAATGTGATCACTTTGGTGTTTTGTTTGTCAAATGATTTTCCACTCTGTAAATAATTTGAGAAAAAGAAAAGAAAGAAAAAAAATAAAAGAGGGAATAAAAGAAATTCAATAGAGCCCCATGCAATAACAATGATTTGGTCCATGCTGTTTAAGCATGGTCAAGTCCTTTTAAATCGATGTTGATAGGAGTAGTGAATAATCTTGGCTAAAATGTTTAATCTTAGCCAAGTGATTTAGGTTAGCTAGTGAATAAATTTGACCAAACTACCTAATCTTGGTCAAATAACCCGAGGATAGAGTAATTTATTAGTCCAACAGTTTAATCTGGGCTAAATGTCATAGGTTTTCAGGTTAGAACATAGGGTAGTTTGCTTTATCTCAATAAAACAAGCATGATGATCAATGTTGAACCATATCTTTCATGTTTAAAGGTTTGGTGATAAAAACAGGGAAAAGCTTGGGAAAACCCACAATATCCACTTATCCTAAGTTTTCGAAGAACATATGACTCAGTTCTCACAGTTTAAACATAGTGTATAGATGAACGTCTCAGATGTTGGTGTTTAGATCTATAGTTGACAAGTTTTTCTGGATCCCCTGACCGTTATACTAGAGATTCATAGTATCTTTGTCAGGGAAAAACTATTTTTCATTACACCAGAGGCGATTGATCATATGATGTAGATACCCAGAGCCAAATCCACCTCACCTTTCAATATCGAAATCATCACAGAACTATACCAGAAACTGTCATTCCCCCAAAGAGCTCATATTTTCGATCTTTTTCTCCCATAGTCCGCTCAGCTCCTCACTACAAATCCCATGTATCCTTCCTCCCTATTCTCAATGAAGGGAAACTAGGTCATCTCATCGCTCTGTGCTCTGCTTGGGTATTTTTCGGATCAATGGGTGGATGAACCCATATTGGGTTTTCTGTCCATTTTCTCCACAGATGAGAGACCCACCACTTTGTTCGATTACAGCACTTTCCTGGTGGACAACATACATGAGAAATTCTCAAATTTTGCCACAAAAGGCATGTTCCAGTATTATTCAATACTGGTTTACATGTTCCTTTTATTTCAAGTGAACAAATTCTCCCTCTCGATGCAGAAGATGGACAAGGATGGGAGGCCGTAGGTGGTAACAGCGTGGACTACATAGCTCAGACAAAACTCTACAGAATTTAGCTTCAAACAGTTTATCAAGCAGTTCTACCATCCAGTGGTGAGCATGCTCAATGGCAGAACTAAACCAAGAATAAATGAAGAGATTCAGAGGAGCTTACACCTCTCAGATCTTGCTAAAACTGGTGATTGGTATCTTTACCAAAAGCACACTGAGATCAGATTTTATGGATGCGAGTTGGCTCCATACAAGTTTCCCAAGTATCTACCCATGAGGATATTTTCCCTGGAGTACATAAGGAAAATGATCAAATCAGATGACGTCCATTTGGTGTCTCTGAAAAAGAAGCAGCAACTTAGAATTAAAGGACAGATTAGGTCTTTCATCTGCAATAGTCGAGGCACTGGAGAGGAAGCAAACAGATTGCTGAAAGAAATGAAGTTTCAAGTGGGTTTCGTATGGCACTACGATCCATGAAGGATAATTTCTGAGATGAGGATTAAAAATAAGAATATCCCATATGTTCATAAACCCAAGCCAGAGATAGAGAAGTTCGCCAATCAAACAGAATGGGATCCCAACACTCTGGTTGAGACAGAACAACAGGACCCTTTGGTCATCGTCACACAGACCACTACACCACAAGATCCCAAGGATAAAAGACCCAAGAAATATGTTTCACCTTATGTCACTTAAGACTAGGCTGAAGATTTCCAGTTACACACCAAAAGGCAAAAAACTAGTCATGCACCTGACACGGCTGGTGAAAAGGAAATCCAATCCACCTCGACCACGATGAATGATCGATCGCTTATTATCACAAGAAGCAAACAGATCATGTCTACCATTTTTCCCAAGAAGTCCACAGATACTCCAATAGTCGACCAGTCAAGCAAAATAGGACCGAAATTGAGTGTTTTTGAGAAATATGATATGATCAAAAAGAAAAATCAGACGCTGACCAACATCACTTGTGCTCAGTTCTGTAAGCAAACATCAACTGCACAACATAGATTGTTGTTTTCATTCGACACTGAGAAGGGTAGAATGGACATGGCATTTCTTCAAGAACGGGTGCCAAACCAGAAAGTAATCACCGATTACAAAAGGGAAACATTCGAGTTTCATACCAAAGATGTGCATCATGTGGATCAAATGGTTCTACACAGACAAAGTGGAGAAATGGTTTTCTCCACACTGGAAAATGCTTCTACTGCTGCCACTAAGCTACAAATATCCCTGAGCAATGTCCAGACACAGCTAAAAATAGAAAAGATATCATCCTTTGCAAAAGATAATAGAATTAAGACATTGGAAGAATTGGTCCTCAAGATCGGGTATGATCCCTCGAATGTGAAAGCAGTCGAGGAGATGCTTAAAAATAAAAATGTCGATATAGAATCTCTGAAGAAACAGTTGAAACTACCACCAACAGAAGATGCACAGGCAAAGGAGATAGTTGAGACAAAAGGGGAAAAGGATGAGATGCTCAAGTTGATCATGGAGCAGAATGCACAATTGAAGGAGATGGAAGTTGAATTGGAAAAGCTAGTGAAAGAGAAGGAATAATCAAATCCCATGGAATTCATTCCACTGAGCGTAGTTCCACTCACAGGAGTAAGAACAGTATCTATGGCAAAAATTCCTTCAGGAACTCCACTGACAGCTCTGGAGAAAACAGTAGAACTGGCGAAATCCATGGAGGAGATGAATTTGCAAGAGACATAGATCAGTAGACTCAGAAAGGAGATTGAGAACCTTCAGGAACTAAAATACTCCTATCAAACCAGCTACTCCAAGGAGAAACAAATGTCAGACAAGCTCAAACAGGAATTACAACAGCTTCAAAAGAAAACAGTGGCAGGCAAAACACTTGTTGAGGTCAAGGAAAGTGTCTGGATGGATATCATCAATTCTATGAATGAAATATGGCCTATGATACAAATCATGTTCGAGAAAAATGAACTAGTGCAAAGAAGTAAGAAGGCTATTGAGAAGATAAGGGGAGAACTAGGAGAGATGCCCACAGAAGCTACTGAGATCATCAAATTCCTGAATTCAGAAACCAGAGAGGAGCTAGAAGAGTTGAAAATTGAAGATAGGACAGAGACCATCCTTGAGGTTAAGAGGGTCATGAACAAAAGAGGATTGATGCTACAACTGGAGGAAAAGGTCCATACCATGAACATAGGAGTGCAAATATTCTTCAGCAAAATTGAAGCTCTGCAGAAGAAAGGCCTTCCTGGTTTAAGAGTCATAAATGACAAGTTAATGACACTTGCGGATTATAAAAAGAAACTAGCCAATGTGGCTAAAGACAGCTCGAAATTCTCAGGAATACAAGGCAGTCTCACAGGCAAGGTGTTCTTAGATGCTTTACAGACAGACATCAGCATACAGCATGAGATCTGGTACATATTCATCGTCAAGCCAACTTTTTCCAAGTACACAGATATGGATGAAGTATATCAAAGACTACTCAAAGTTGTTGTTCCCAGTCACCTTCGATGGGAAGAGCTTTGCAATATGATCAAGTAGAAGATGAGGTGTCCAAGCCTAGTCATCTATCCAGTCAGATGAGATCGTGAAAAGGAATCACGAACGGCCTACCCCAGAAATCAGCATGAAGTTTCAACACATCATCAAACAGTTTCCTAAATTTTTGTATCTTGTTAAGTTAGTTAGCTAAATTTAGATTTGCCACGTCTTGATATTTAATGATAGGATCGTATGTATTTTTTATTATAAATACTTCAAACTTTGAAGTACTGAGGGTTGATCTTTACGCCCTGTAAGCCCGAAAGACTATAATTTTTATGAAGATATCTTCCATTAATACAAAAGGGACGTTTCACAGGATTCTCGTGTGTTATTCATTGGTGATGTTTTATTTTCTATGTTAAATGTTCTTCTTTCTCAGTTGTAAGATTGTTTTCTAGTCTAATATTTTAAAGTAGCGCATGTTGTAGGATTTATCTTTGTATACCCTATTTCCGACTTTGAAAAATCTTAGTGTTTATCTTTCTGATATTACAGTGAAGAAATTCTTAAATGCTTCTTTACTTTAATTGATTTTCTCATCTTTTCCGCTATTCATCACTTTACTTCTAAAGAATCCAATGAATGCATTATCTTTCCCTTTGAAAAGAATATTTTTGTTTCTGTTTAGATTTCTATCTTTATAATACAGACCCCATATCCCAATGGACGCGTAAAATCATTTCATCCAACTTAACAAAAAACAACAACAAACCGTTCAATCTTATTTCGTTTAACTAGCCTAATATCTAGAAGTTAAAACAAATCTAAATCATATAGAGAGATCCCTCTCTAAAGATAGTAGGGATAGATTCTAGTTTTGATGTGGTTGGATAAAGTTACCTCTGGTAAATTTCTTCTTCCCTCACAACCTCTGGGAATTTACAAAGCGATAACATGATTTACATAAAGAGGGATGTATAGGTTTATGTTTCATCCTTATGGTGTAGTCTCTTTATACTATTGATCCATAATTTATTTTTGATTGCATGAAATAAAACATAACTTCAAGGCCTTATTTGAAATCAAAGAAATAAAAACTAATCTTTCAACTCAATAACCTTTATAACAAGATATAACATGTATACCTAGACCTAGACCTAGACCTTGCCTTGCCTTGCCTTGTCATGCCTTGTCTTTCCATGGTCTAGGTCATGGTTTATGTCATGGTATAGGTCACGGTAATGGTGTATATATAGGTCTTGGTCTAGATCTAGGTATAGATCATGGTTTAGATATAGTTCTAGGTCTATGTCATGGTCATGGTTTAGGTCTAGAACTATTGCCAACATGTCCCTGAATGGCTTTAGGAGGCGAGTTTCAAATCGCCATTAAAATCTATATGGGTATTGTATGGATGAATTTTCTATTGAATTGTATTTGAGGAACCATGTTTCATCTGGTGGGTCCCATGTGTTTTCATTTTGTTTCCTGGAAAAACGTTTGTTGGAGGATCACCGAGACTAGGGTTTTTCTCAATGAAACATAGTGTAATTCTTGAACAAGAGGTCGATTTTCAAGAACATTGTGCCAAGAGATTTTGGGTAGCATGATTATGTGGGACTTGGCCAAATAGACGTGTGAGAGATTACAAAACTCTGTTATGATACTCGATTTTGATTTTATGCCCCCGGAACAAATTGTCAACATGTCCCTGAATTACTTGAGGAGGTGAGTCACAACTCGCGATAAAAATCTAACTGTGATTTGGATGGATGAACCGTTAGTTTCATTGGATCTGGGGAACTTGGTTTTAGCTATTGGGTCCCCTCCACTATTGTTGTGTTTCCCAGAAAATCATTTTTTGGAGGATCATCGAGACTAGTGTTTTTCTCAATGAGACATAATGCAATTCCTGAACCAAAGGTCGATTTTCAAGAACATGGTGTTAGGATATTATGGGTAGCGTGGTCGTCTGACACTTGGCCAAAAAGAAATGTGGGAGCTTACGAAAATCCGTTATCCTTCTCATTTTGGATTTTACACCTAGGGACCAAATTTCTAATATCTCCCTAAATGGCTTGAGGAGGTGAGTTGCAACTCGCAATAAAATTCTAATCGGGACTCAGATGGATGAATCGTCAGTTGCATTAGATATGAGGCACCCGGTTTTAGCTAGTGGGGCCCTTCCATTTTCATTCCACTTCCCGTAAAATCATTTGTTGGAGGATCATCGAGACTAGGGTTTTGATCAATGACACATAATGCAATTCATGAACAAGAGGTTGATTTTTAATAACACTGTGATGGGTGATTGTGGATAGAATGGTTGTGTGGGAATTTTCAAAATAGACATGTGGGAGCTTACGAAATTCCGTTATTCTACTCATTTTGGATTTTACGCCCCTAAACCAAATTTCCAACATGTCACTGAATGACTTAAGGAGGCGAGTTGAAGCTTGCGATAAAACTCTAACTAAGACTCGGATGGAAGAACTCTCAATTTCATTGGATTTAGGCACTAAGTTTAAGCTAGTGGGGCCCCTCCACTTCATTTTGTTTCCTGGAAAATCATTTGTTGGAGGATCATTAGGACTAGGGTTTTCATCAATGAGGCATAGTGCAATTATTGAGAAAGAGGTATATTTTCAAGACATTGTGCCAGAAAATTGTGGGTAGTCTGTTTTCATGAGTCTTGGACAAAAACATTTGTTGGAGCTTATAAAAATCCATTATTCTACTCAGTTTGGATTTTATGTCCCCGGACAAAATTTCCAACATGTCCCTGAATGGATTGACGAGGCGAGTTGAAACTCATGATAAAACTCTAACCAGGACTCAAATGGATGAACCGTTGGTTGCATTGGATCTAGAGCACTGGGTTTGAACTAGTGGGGCCCCTCTATTGTCGCTCCATTTCCTAGAAAATCATTTGTTGGAGGATCACTGGGACTAGGGTTTTTCTCTATGAGGCATAGTGCAATTCCTGAACAAGAGGTCGATTTTCAAGAACACTATGTTGGGTGATTTTGGGTAGTGTGATCACATGGGCCTTGGCCAAAAAAACATTTAGGAACTTATGGAACTTCATTATGTTGTTGGTTTGTATTTTGCGTCCATAGAACAAATTGCCAACATGTCCCTGAATGGCTTGAGGAGGTGAGTTGCAACTCACGATAAAAATCCAATTGGGACTCAGATGGATGAACCATTGGCTACATTGTATCTAGGGCACTAGGTTTCAACTAGTGGAGTCCCTCTGCTATCGTTCTGTTTCCCAAAAAATAGTTTGTTGGAGGATCATCGGGACTAGGGTTTTTCTCAATGACGCACAATGCAATTCTTGAACAAGAGGTTGATTTTCAAGAACATTGTGTCAGGAAATTGTGGGTAGCATGGTCGTGTGGGCCTTGGCCAAATATACATTTGAGATGTTACAAAACTCCATTATTGTACTCGATTTTGATTTTATGCCCTCAAACCAAATTTCCAACATGTACCTGAATGGCTTGAGGAAGCAAGTTGAAGCTCATGATAAAAATCTAATCAAGAATCAGATGGATGAACCATCAGTTGCATTGGATCTTCGACACCAAGTTTAGCTAGTGGGTCCCCTGTTTCATCATTCAATTTCACGAAAAAGAGTTTATTGGAGGAGCATTGGGACTACGGTTTTGCTCAGTGATTATTACATATGTTTGACAATTTAACACCTTGTAAGGATAAACATGGCATGGCATGGCAAGGCATGACATGGGAAGGCATGGCATGGCATGGCAAGGAAAGGTAAGGCATGGCATGGAATGGAATTTCATGGAATAGTAAGGAAATGAATGGCAAGGAAAGGCATGGCATGGAAAGGCAAGACATGGCATGACATGGCATGGAAAGGAAAAGGCACAATATAGCATGGAAAGGCAAGGTGTGGCATGGAAATCCAATGCATGGAAAGGAAAGGAAAGGAAAGGAAAGGCATGACATGGAAATTAAATGCATGGAAAGGCATGGCATGACAAGGCAAGGCATGCCATGGTATGACATAGAAAGGCATGTCATGGCATGGAAAGAAAAGGAATGGCATGGAAAGGCAAGGTAAGCCATGACATGGAAAGGTGAGGCATGGCATGGAAAGGTAAGTCATGGCATGGAAAGGAATGGCTTGGCAGCGCAAACTATGGTATGGCATGACAAGGAAAGGGATGGCATGGAAAGGCATGGAAAGGCATGGCATGTTAAGGCAAGGCATGACAAGGCATGGTATGGAATGGCAAGTCAAGGCATGGCATGTCATGGAATGGCATGGCTTAAMAAGGAAAGGMAATTCATGGCATGGGATGGCATGGAAAGGAAAGACATGGCATGGCAAGGTATGGCATGGAATGACATGGAAAGTGAAGGCAAGGAAAAGYATTGCATGGAAAGGCATGGCATGGGATGACATGGCATGACATGAAAAGGAATGGCATGGCATGGAATGGAAAGGCATGGCATGGAAAGGCATGAAATGGAAATGCAATGCAAGGAAAGGCATGGCATGGAAAGKAAAGGCATGGCATGGCAAGGCAAGGCATGGCATGACATGGAAATTGAAGGAAAGGAAAGGCATGGCATGGTAGGGAAAGACATGACTTGGAAATATAAGGCATGGCAAGGCATGACATGGAAAGGAAAGGCATTCCATGGCATGGCAAGGCATGACATGGAAAGGAAAGGCATTCCATGGCATGGCAAGGCAAGGCATGGCATGGCAAGGAAACACAAGTCATGACATGGAAAGGAAAGGTAAGGCAAGGCATGGCATGGAAATGTAAGGAATGACATGGCATGGAATGGAATAGCAAGGCAAGGCATGACATGGCATGACAAGGGCATGGCATGGCAAGGAAAGGAAAGACATGGCAAGGAATTGCATGGAAAGGCATGGCATGGCATGTAAAGGCATGGCTTGGAAAGGAAAATCATGGCATGGCAAGGCATGGCATGACATGGAAAGGAAAGGAATGGAATGGCAAGGAAAGGAAAGGCATGGCAAGGCATGACATGGTAAGGCAAGTCATGGGAAGGAATTGCATGGCATGGCATGGGAAGGAATGGCATGGCATGGCATGGAAAGGAAAGGCATGGAATGGCATGGAATGGCATGGCATGAAAAGGTAAGGCAACGAAATGCAAGGCATGGCATGTCAAGTCAAGGCATGGCATGGCATGCCATGTCAAGTGAAGGTAATGCAAGGAAATCCATGGCATGGAAAGGTAAGGTATGGCATGGCATGGCATGGGAAGGAAAGGCATGGAAAGGAAAGGAATGGCATGGCATGGAGTGGCATGGCATGGAGTGGCATGGAAAGGAAAGGCAAGGCAAGGCATGGAATGGTCTAGGTATAGGTCAAGGTCTAGCTATGGCAAGGTAAGGGAAGGAAATTCAAGGCATGGTATGGAAAGGAAAGGCATGGCATGGAAAGGCAAGGCATGGCATGGCTTGACAAGGAAAGGCAAGGAAATGCAAAGAATGGCATGGAAAGGAAAGGAAATGTGAGGCATGGCATGGAAAGGCAAGGAAATGTGAGGCATGGCATGGCAAGGAAAGGCATGACATGGCATGGCATGGCATGGAAAGGCATAACAACCATAAAATGAAGCCAAAATTTCAATCATTCATAAATATGAAATTTTTTTGAATTATTTCTTTTACATACCTATGGTCATTCAAGTATACCATCAAGATCACTTATAATACTTATGGTCTCCATTAACTCTCATGCTCAAAGTAAGGCAAGAAGTATTGTACCTTTGACGAGTTATTACTTGGATTTTTTGTAGTTGGAGGTTTTTACCAACAACCAAGTTCATAAAGTGGTATACAACTTCACCTGGTCTATAATATTGAAATACATAACAACCTTTATTTCGTCTTCTTTCATCCTGTGTCAGATATTCTCCTTTAATAACCATGGACCCAATCAGAAATTCAATTCCTTCAGATTATGTTATTGATTGCATGAGGGTCATATTTCCCTATAAGCAACGTGCCAGCCAATAATCAGTGCGCCATTCATGACCTCTTGGGGAAACCACTACGCATATGTTCCTTGCAAAAAATGGAGTGCCAACACGTGAGTCCATTAAATGACCAAAGCATAAAACATTGATGTTAGTTATTAAAAAAATAATAGAAGGTTTCATCGACCCTGACAGTATGAGATTTGAGATGTGACCATAATCTGTTGAAATATTTGATTCATCCTCCTCCAACTGGGCTAATTCCATAGTTATAATTTGACCAATGGTGATTGAATATACACGATCCCATCTATTAACTCAATCTATGGATTCACAATCATCCATTTCATTACTACTACATGGACCACAAAATAAAGAGAATTTTCTCATCCATATTTCAACTATGGCATTGTCTAATGTTTGAACTTAATGGAATCCATGAGAACCATGGATTTTTTTTGCATTCATACCACTATGATCGATCTACATCAACCACCTCCCAAAAATATCTATGTACATGTCCTTTCCTGTATGATTGGTCTTGATGGGTTCTTGTTACCTCTCCCATTATTGAAGAACACCATTCAATAATGGGCTTTTCATATCGAATGAGGGAATTAGTTGTGAACTTCATTTATCGCCTTTGTAACACTCTTTTGATGAATTTTCTTGCTCCATCATGCTCCCATTTCCCATTCCCAGACTCAAAATAGTTCCAAATGTGTGGTACCTTGAGTTTTTTGTGCAACATACACAACCATTGAAATACACGAGAACTTTTGAACTAGCCTATGTAACCATAAAACCAAATCCTATGCCGATCCATATGTATTGTTATTCTCCTTAATTTGATTGTAAAACAACTAAAATAAATGTTGTATGTAGGCTAAGTCATGGAACCGATCATCTCTTATGTAGAAGTGATACTCCTTCAATATAAATCTATTTTCTTCTTTACTATCCAACCCATGCCTATATGTGATATGAACCATTATGTTCACCTTCTCTGAGTGATAATATTGGCTTTGAATCTCGTACCTAGGAAGTCACCAATTGTATCTTTTTTATTCCCTTCCCTCCATTTGTTAGGGACCTAACCTCTATAACCCCTCATGTAGGTAGAATTATATATTTTCCATGTAGTAAAGGACGATATTAATAAATAAGTCTTAGTTAATATGGTGAACAAATCAAATGTAAGAATACCTAATAGAATCTTTCGCTTCTAGAAAGATCTTCCTCTAGATTATTCTTTTGGTAGATAGATTTAGTATAAATAGGAGTCGAGAGAATGAGAAGTATTTTTCTTGAGAATTATTGTAATAGAGAATTGTTATATCAGAGGTTTCCCCATCGAAGAGGCAAGTGAATATTTCTCCCATTTCAATAAAGGTATCATTTTGGTGTGTTATTTGTTGGACAACTAAGAGAGGGGGGGGGGGGTGAATCAGTTGTTACCATGCTTAAACAATTATACTTATTTTAAACTCTTTACTGAAAGACTTAATGACATTCACAATAGTGCAGGGAAGTAAGCAATAGCATATTCAACATCAGTCACACACATGAGATACACAGAGACAGATATTTCCTAAGGAAACCCATAAAGGGTAAAAACCTCTTTTTCTTTATATGATAAGTAATATTTACATTCTTTACATTATCATACATATGAGCACCAACTCATTATGAGGCAGCAACCTCAGTTTTGAAAGTTGCAACTTGCTGAGAGCACCAACTCTATATTTTCTCTAGCACCCACTAAAAGGAAGAACCAACTCTCTGGTTTCTCTAGCACCAACTAGAAGGAAGCACCAACTCCCTAGTTTCTCTAGCACCAACTAGAAGGAAGCACCAACTCCCTGGTTTCTCTAGCACCAACTAGAAGGAAGCACCAACTCC
>ML822781.1:37982-53321 GCA_009831015.1 Picea engelmannii
TGAAAATCGAGGAACAAAAGGGGGAATCCAAGGTACTAGCTTACTTTCCTTGGAAGCTTAATACACACGAGGGTGAGGGAAATTTATTTCTCTAGAAAAGAAGAGTTCATGACCATGACGTAAAATAAGTTTTACTTAGTTAAATATAAACAAAATACAAAAATTTAATGTCAACATCTTAGGCAAAAACAAGGTTAGAAGGTGAAATAATACATTGTAGAGTTCCATCAATTGTTATTTGAGTTGTAGATCATATAAGATGGAAAAACGCCAGTGCTTATGTGTGTTGGAGGTTTGCAAAGTCAGATTTTGAAAGAGTTGGCCTTGTTTGACATCAACACATTGGATTATGCATATGCCAAGGTAATACATATGGAACTAAAAGGAGGTTGGTTGAAGGGTACCTTAGAGAAGGGTGCATCTAATAGTTCCTTTGGATATAAACGAGGACATGACTCTAAAACTCATAAGAAAATTTCCAATGTTGCAAAGAAGGGCAAAGAGAAGAAGTAAGGGACTAAAACACATGTTGTCTTCAAGTTGAGGGTGAATGAATACTGATTTGTGAAATATGGCAAACCACATGTCATACATTCCTATAAAAGGAAATATAATTTTTCTCTTATCTCAACAACACAAGCAAATACACTTACGAAAGTCTCAAATTTGTTTTACCAGTGGTTAAACCCTAAACAAAGAAGAAGTGACAATAAATTGGTTATACTAATGAGAAAAAAATAGCGATTAACAAGTTATTGGTTGAGTTGGAAGATGTGTTCTTGGATGTAAAAGGCTTGTTTCCGAAGAGTCCAATACAAAAGGAGATGGACTTGGTGTCTTATGTTGCACTACCTAATAGTGGGTTGTATAGGAATTATCTATTAGAGAGAGGAGAGATTGAGAAACACGTTGATCCGGATTTAGGAGTAGAATGAACTGATTAATAGACTGAATACAATAAACACGGACTTATGAAGAACAACACAGATATCCAGTGAACAATATCTTCTATTGAATAAATGAAATAGGCTGAAACTGTAAAACTGTAGAACTGAAACACTTGCTCGAATGGTGGTAGTTATCTCTAAGAAGAGATGTGGTTGCTACGTGCATCCGTCTGAGAAGAATCATTACAATGAGGCTCCAGAGGCCTTTTTAATATTATTCATGAATTCCAAAAGCTTAGAAATCCAAAAACCTAACCCTAGGAGGTGAAATGCCAAAAGTCATGTGGGCCCCTATGGGTAAGTTGGTAGCTCAGCGTCCCAAGGTCGCAACTTTTGCATACGACCTTTGTTTTAGGCGCGTGATAGCCCGTTGGAAAGGTCTTTTATAAAACTACACATTACACTATCAAACTTTGACTCTATTTATAGTTTGACTATGGCAAGCCAAAAAAACATTGTTTAGGGCTCCAAAACATCCCTAGAAGTACAACAAGATGTGTTGACATGAAAACATACAAAATAATCCAGTTGGATTAGGTGAGAGGCCACCAGTATCCACTTGGAAGATGTGTAGGGATTCAGACAGCCCCAAAAGTGTAGAACCCACAATTACAAAGAAGTACAGAAGAATGTGTTGAACTAAAACTGACAAGAGGATCCAATTGGAATAGGTGGGAGGCCACCAATATCCACTTGGATCAATCCTCCCCCTTTAGTAAGCAATGGTCTCCATTGCATTGAGTTCCCCCCCATCAGGTGAGGAAAATTTTGTTGGATTTGTCCCCAGGTGAGCCACTTGCCTTGGTGTAGGAGTTGCCCTGTCTTGACAACCCGATAAAGTTGGATCCTCTACTAGAGAGTGCCCTTGACCTGTGTGTCCACTATCTAATCAGTGGATGCATGTTCCATGCAGTCAAGGTTGATCTATGTTGGTGTCATTTGTTTTTCGATCTCTGAGGTGTCCAATAATGGTGGAAAATATGGCTAAAATAGGTCCACATTGAACATTGGGTGCAAGCTAAGGAATGGTGGAGTGTTGAGCTCAAAAGCATTGTTACCCACAACCTTAGTGATGGTGTAAGGCCCATAGAGAAGTGGGAAAAGCTTCCTATGGTGCCCTGCAAGATGCTCCTTCTGCAAGTGTAACCAAACCTTATCTCCAACCTGAAACTATTGCGGGACCCTGTGTTTATCATGGCACTGCTTGTACTTAGCATTGGCTTTCTGCAAAATCTCATGGACCTGTTGGCGGACGTGTTGAATCCGCTCAATGAATCTGGTGGCTTTGTCGGTCTCAGAATGAACATGGGAAGAGTCTGTCTGTGTGGTTGTCAGAGGTAGTGCAACATCAATGGGACCCAAGGGTTGGAATCCCAGTCCCACCTGAAATGGGCTATGGACGGTGGAACTATGGAGATCCCTGTTGTAACTGTGTTGAACATAGGGGAGACTCTCATCCCATGTACGCGGATGCTTAGAGTTGTACATGTGTAGGATGTGCACAATCATCTTATTGACGACCTCTATTTGACCATCTGTTTGGGGGTGGAAAGCAGTGGATTTAGTGATCTTGGTGTCCAACAGTGACCAGAGACTCGACCAAAATGTGTTGAGGAACCTATTGTCTCAATCGGAGATGATGGTCTCTGGTATCCCAAAATGGACCCACACTCATTCGAAGAAGAGCTTGGCAGTATCTACCACTGTGATGTTCTTCTTGCAGGCTGTGAGGATGGCCATCTTCAAAAACTGATCAACAACCACAAATAAACAATCATTTCCTTGCTTGGTGGATGGAAGGTCGAACATGTAATCCATTGAGATGGATTCCCAAGGCTTCTCGGGAGTAGGAAGAGGGGTGTATAAGCCTTACTTCTTGATGGTTGGCTTGGAAATGGCACAGGCATTGCAAGATCTGATATACTTGTTAACGTCCTGTCGAAGTTTTGGCCAATAAAAATGTTTCTGGAGAACGGCCTCAGTTTTCTCCATGCCAAAATGTCCTGCCATCCGACTGTAGCGGACTTCCCAAATCATCTTTGCACGCTCGCTTGCAAGAACACGGAGATGGCCCAGAAGGCATAACAATCCCTTCCTAAACGTGAAAATCGGTGACAGTCGTGCTTGTACCCAAGAACTGATAGGTGGTGGCGAAGTCCGGATCTTGCTGATAAAGTTGGGGCCACTCAGATGCCTCATGTCCACATGAATGGAGTACAGTGGTGAGTGCAACCACGAGAGGTCAACTAAGGCAATCAACAACATGATTTGAGCTCCATGTCTTATACTTGATGTTGAAATGGAACTGCTACAGGTAGGTGGACCACTTCTGATGGCGGTCCTTTTGCAATTTCCCCTGTGTCTACATGAACTACAGGGGTTGTGATCAGTGTGGATGATCGTCTCCTTTTCCATAATGTAATGTTTCCATTGTCGACAAGCTTATACAATGGAATACATTTCCTTGTCATAGGTGGATTATTTCCGGACAATATCTAAGAGTGTCTCACTATGGTATACCATCGGATGACCGTGTTGAGTGAGAACTGTGCCTACAACATAGTCAGATGCATCAGTCTCAATCTTGAACGGTTGTTGCAAATCGAGCAAGGAGAGTATTGGAGCTGAGCACAAGTGATGTTTCAGATCATTGAATGCTCATTGTTGTTCATTCCCCCACACTGTCCTGCCACCTCCCTTGGTCACTTGGTTGAGGGCCCATGCAATATGAGAGAATCCCAACATGAACCATCAATAGAAGTTGGCCAGTCCCAAGAAGCTCCGAAGCTCGGTTAGTATGGTCGGGGCTGGCCAGTCACGGATGACTTGGATCTTAGCTGGATCAGCATGTACTCCATGCTCATCAACAATGTAGCCCAAGTATTGGACCCTGCTCATGCCAAAGGATCATTTTTCCAAGTTGGCATATAGCTTGTGCTCCCGCAGGGTGCTCAAAACCTATTGAATATGTCGCATGTGCTCCTCCCAAGTTTTGTTGAAGATGAGGATTTCATCCAAATATACCAGCACAAAAGAGTTGGTGAAGGGTCTCAATACATCATCCATCAACCTCGTGAAAGTGGCTAGTGCATTTGTTAAGACAAAGGGCATGACCAAACATTCAAAGAGACCTTCTTTAGATTTGAAGGTTGTCTTCCATACATCAATTGGTTCGATGGGAACCTGGTGGTAGCCAGACTTTAGGTCAATGTTGCTGAAGAACTTTCCCCCCTTGAGTTGGTCAAGAAGGTCATCAATCCTAGGAATTGGGTATTGGTTCTTGACTGTGATTTTGTTTAATGCTCTGTAATCAATGCATAGTCGCCAGGTCCCTTCCTTCTTCTGCACCAGTACAATCGGGCTTCAACAAGGGGAGGAGTTGGGTCTGATGTGCCCCTTTTGAAGAATCTCTTGGATCTAACTCTTGATTTCGTCATTTTCCATCAGTGAGTGATGATAGACTGGTCCATTAGGCAGAGGTGCATCAGGGGTCAAATCCAAGGGTCAGATCCAAGTATGGCTAGGGTGACGGGCCTTAAGGGTTTTTTGAGTGGCGTGCAGTAAATGCACGTCGCTTCCTTCCCCAGCCTCATTCAATTCAACGTACAAGCCAACCATCCTACCATAACTCTAAGCATTTAATCAACCACGAAACCATTGTCATATCCATTTTTGCATAGTGTGCCACCTTTGGTAAACTCTTTTTTTTTTTAAATAACAATGCGCCATAATGTTACCCCATATGCATCAACATATATCATTCAACAAAGCGCATAAGTCTAGCAGCAAGGGTTCATGCACCCTCCTTTTGTCACAATTACACATAACATAAGGGCTTGTGTATAGTCTTTTAACTCGAAAAAACTCCCATATCATCCCTTATTAATATCATAAGTAAAACAATTAATCCATGTTTAATTGCAATGTCAAAACAAAACTGAAAATGATCCTTTTATCCATAGGGAAACCTCAATATAATTTGCAAATGGATATCAAAACCATCCAGTGCCATGCAATACTCAACCACCAACTTATGTCATCATAACATTTTAAACCATAATTTGAAACATCGAACTGTAGAAGACCGTGTTGGTATCATCACAATAGCAACAAAATATAAGTGCAACATATCCACCATAGCGCCACATGTCTACAAGGGGGTCCCACCTATTAGTTTATTATTAATATAAATAAATAATAGAGCTTGGAAATCATTTGCGAGCAGTATTCAACGTTGCGATTTTAAGCATCAACAAACTGGCGACTCCACAGGGAAATCTGTTTCCAACAGATTAAGAACTCAGATTGTCTTGTTTTGTAGACCAAGTGAACATTAGATCAAGGAAATATACATCATAATGATTATGCAATAGGGGGAAGTGAGCGGTTTAAAGGGGAAATGATTTGGGATTTTGGGAATAACTCATGGAAAGTGTTACGTATGAGGAGCTTATCCCTATATGTATAACATTCAATTAATAATAGTGAAATCATTCTTTGCTTCAAGGAGAATTTTTTTTCTGGTGTGCTCTTTTTTTATTCTTGGGCGAAGGGAAGAAAAGGAAAGAAAAAAATAGGGATGAAAAACCAATTATCTAATCTAATAGCAGTATTGGGAGCAGCTAGCAATTTCAGTGATGTCTTCAAGGAGGGACATCATGACAGTCGTGTAACCTGATTGTTATTGATTAACAATACTTGCAGAATAACATCATTGTGGCAAGAATGATCTAGAACTTTATTTCTAACAAGAAAAAAAGTTTATAAAAACAACAGAAATGAAACAGCAGAAAGAAATAAACAACAAAGTAAAATCAAAGCAATGAAACAAAACTATAGTACATGAGTAATTCCATATAATAGTTAAACTTTCAAGCTAGTTCCACATAGTGCTTGAAGTGGGAATTGTTGGTGCTATAGGAAAATAATCTCTCTTCCAAGTCCTTTAGAATATAATAATTGGCACCCAAGACAAAAGTGATTTTAAAGGGACCCAACCATAACTTTTGAAACTTCGAATGCCTTCCTCTATCATCGTGAGGTGAATCCCACAACAAGACTTTCTCATTGACCTTAAATCTGATAGCTTTTGCACTTTTATTGAAATATTTCTTCACAATTTGTTGTCTTTTCTTTATGTTCTCCAAGGCAAACATCCTTTGTTCTTCTAAAGCCAACAATGCATTTATCCTTTGACGGATATTAGAAGAATTCAATTCTTCAATCTATAGCATCAATCGTAAAGAAGAAAGTTCCATCTCGGTAGGAAGAATGGATTCTTGACCATAAACAAGCTGAAAGGGGGTGCAACCTGTGCTCACCTTGGTGGTAGTGCGATCTTCCCAAAGGGCATAAGTGAGGAGGGTGTGCCATTGACGAGGTTTATCTTCGACGAGCTTCTTGATAATTCTAACCAGATTTTTGTTAGTAGACTCATCTTGCCCATTCCCTTGAGGTAAAATGTTTAACTTCCAATTTAGCTAGAAATTGAGTCAACTTAGCAGAAATAAAAGCAGGACCATTATCTGTAATAATCTCTAAAGGAAGACCAAATCTGGAAAATATATTAGTTTCAAGGAAAGAAATAACCTGCTCATCCTACAAATGCTTAAGTGGGACAACTTCAGTCCATTTCGTAAAATAGTCTTTGGTTGTCAAGACAAAAACTTACTCTGCTGAAGATGGAGGATTAATAGGACCGATAAAGTCCAAACCCTATTTTGAAAAAGGAAAGTCAGGGAGGACAGGTTATAAAGGCATGACAGAAGGAAAATATTTCCTAATGAACTTCTGGCACTTGTCACAAGATCTTGAAAAATTATAAGAATCACGAAAAATTGAAGGCCAATAGTACCCTTTTCTGATAATCTTAAAAGCAATAGTTTTAGTAGGAAAGTGCCCCCCTACATGAATAACAAAATATGTAGATCCATGGGCTTCTTGTAACAATTTCCGTGCTTCCTCATTATTTACACAGTGAAGTAATGTACCATCAGCAGATCTCCTAAACAAGAAGTCTCCTAAAATGACATATCTGGAAGATTCAAGATGGAGCCTTCTCCTTTGATGAGTATCTAAATTATCTGGACACCTCTAATTTTGCAAATTCATCATCTGATAAGATTTGACTCATGTAAGCTACTGGTTTTTCGTTATTATGGTCATCACATTGTATGAGGATAACAGAGACTGCTTCCTCCATGGCATTATTGTATATAATAAACTCTTTCTCAAAATCATGCTTCGCCAAAACCGGTGCGGAACAGATTGCCTTCTTAATCCTTACGAAAGCATTTTCGACATCATCAATCCAAGAAAAGGAACAATCTTGCTTGATAAGATTGTGAATTGGTTTGATCAATACAACAAAATCAGGAACAAACCTGCGAACGAAGTTGATGATGCCCATAAAGGCTTGAACCTCCCTTTTGGAAGTAGGAGCAGGAAGATTTAGGATAACAACAATCCTTTCGAGATATATGTTTATTCCTAAATCAGAGACAATATTCCCAAGGAGCTTGCCCTGGGTCACGCCGAAAATAGACTTAGAAGGATTTAAATAAATGTCAAATTTCTTGCATCGCATGAGAACCTTTCTAAGATGACCAAAATGATCCAATCGGTTCTTTGAATATACAATCAAGTCATCAAGATAAATCATAATAATCTTACCGATCAGATCATCAAAAGCTATCTGCATAGCTCTTTGGAAAGTGGCACCTACATTAGATAAGACAAAAGGCATGCGGTCATAAGCCAAAAGGCATGCGGTCATAAGCAAATGTGCCCTAACATGTAATAAAAGTGGTTTTGTATTTATCTGTCCTTTTTACCTTGATCTGATTATAACCAGAAAAATTGTCAAGTAAGGACATCATCTGTGACCATGAAACTTGTTGCAAAATCATTTCCATATTAGGGAGAGGAAAATGGTCTTTTATGCTCGCTCTATTCAATGCGCAGAAATCAATGCACAATCGGATCTAACCAGTTGTTTTCCAAACGGGAACCAAATTGGAAACCCACTCATAATACTTAACAGGGAGATTATCCCAACCTTCAAGAGTTTTTCCAACTCCTTTCGAATAGTGAGAAGGGGTACACTTCCTAGGGTAGGGCAGGTTGTGGGAAATGAAAGGTTGTAGGCTATTTTCAGAAGTTGACACTTTGAATTGAGTTTTATTGTGTTGGTTAGACCTTATTCTGAATTAGGAAGCCTTCCCTGGTGGAGTTTCTAGCCTCAGCTCAGGGGTGACCTACTGTTGAGATCTTATGAGCAGCAGAGTCTATGAATGGGAGGAAATTTTGAGGTATTCATGTAGTTGATGAATTATTGAAAAGACAAGTGTTATTTTATATGTATTTTAATGGTATTTACTGTTTGAATGCTTATATAAATTATGTATGGTTTACTATACATGTTTATGCATTTATTGTATGTTGTTTGTATTGCATATTTGATGCACATGCAGAGCATGTTTATTAATTAAATGGTATCAGAGGTGGAATTATTGAGTGGCATGGCCTAACTTGGGGATAGGGATGCTACACCATGCACGTTATATGAGAGAATAATCAGTGGGGAAAGGTTTTGAGGGCACTCCCCACTCTAAAGGACCACATAATAGTAGACTATTTGTTGCTCAAAATGTCTTTCTTTGCTTGAATACGTGCTAAAGAGATACAAGACTTTCTCCCCAGCTGACTACTGCAGACTTTATCAAAGGCCATACCCCCCTCGTTGACTTCTTTAGGCGACTTCTTGAATTTTGACCTTAGGAGGTAATTGGACTTAAGGGAGGATTTAAAGTGGGTGACCTTGTGTTCTTAAAAGTAAAGGCCAAGAGAATTTCCCTAAAGTTAGGAAATTGTTCAAAGCTAGCAACAAGATATTGTGGACCCTTTGAAATCCCGGAGAGTATTGGTCTTGTTGCATACATGCTTGCAATACTTGTATCCATGTGCATTCATAATTTATTTGATGTGTCCTTTCTTAAAAAGTATGTTCCTGATGTTTATCATGTAATTGATTGGAATGTGATTCAAGTGGAACAATAAGGAGACTTTTGAGTTCAGTCGGTGTGAATATTGGATCAGAAAGTCAAGCTACTCCATAATAGAGCAATAGGGTTGGTAAAGGTATAGTGGACTTGTTACAGTCCTGAAGATGCAACCTGGGAGCATGAAGATGCAATGCGAGATGAGTACCTGCATATTTTTGAAGATTTTAGAATATTTTGATTATATGTGTATATATATTGTACTAAGGACATTGAATAAATAAGAGGGAGGTGGATGTAATACCCCTAGGAAAAACACCAATTGTAAATGTACATATAGGCTGGTGAGACATGATATTTTGCGCCAAAGTGCGTGTGTGGTTATTAGGCTGGAGAGCTAGATGCTAAAAGACCAACGAGACTATTATTGTAACATGTAATCACACTCAAATTATTAATAAAAATACATCACTACTGCCGACCAACCAGACAAAAGAGTATTATTGGATAGAAATCCACTAGAGGAAAAGGGGGCTAATATTTTAGGCAGAGAGGCTAAGCCAAGGGGGCTTAAGCCCAAGGGTATATTATATTAATATTTCATAAAGCATAAGTTATGTGATATTTTACCCTAATTTCCTAAGGATGGGGAATGTATCACCAAGTGGGGACAAGGTAGTTCCCAACATGACAAGTGTCAACTTGGTAACATGCATACATAAAGTTGGGAAATAATGTATTTTTCATCATTTATCACCATCATTCTCTCATTCACTCTTACCATATGTTCTTTCCCTACCATCCATCATTGGTACTATACTTTGGGAGTTTGGAGCTGATTGTAGCTAGTAAACCTGGTTGGTTTGAGGAGGAGAAGTAGGTTTCCAGACATGTGTGAATTATGAAGAAGTGGGTTGTCAGGCTCGTGAGCATTCTCTTTGGGTGAGAGAACTAATGGGAATTCCTTTTCCTGTGTACTGGGAAATAGCTAGAAAGCTTTAAGACTTTATTCTCGGCCTATTGTTGAAGCCCCGGAAGGGAAGTGGGACATCCAAAGTATTGTTGAGCTGAGAAGGGTTACACTTCCTAGGGTGGGACAAGTTGTGGGAAATGAAAGTTTGTAGGATATTTTCAACAGTTGACACCTTGAATTGAGTTTTATTGTGCTGGTTAGTCCTTACTCCAGATTAGGAAGCCTTCCCTCATGTATTTTCTAGCCTGAACTCGGGGGTGACCTACTGCTGAGAGGTTATGAGCAGCAGATTCTATGGCTGGGAGGAAAGTCTGAGGTATGCACATAGTTGATGAATTATTTAAAATATGAGTGTTATTTTATTTGTATTTTAATGGTATTTACTGTGTGAATGCTTATATAAATTATGTATGGTTTACTATACATGTTTATGCATTTATTGTATGTTGTTTGTATTGCATAATTGATCCATATGAAGAGCATGTTTATTAATTAAATGGTATCAGAGGCGGAATTGTTGAGTGGCATGGCCCATCTTGGGGATAGGGATGCTACACCATGCACATTTTATGAGAGAATAATCATTGGGGAAAGGTTTTGAGGGCACTCCCCACTCTAAGGGAGCACACAATAGTAGACTATTTGTTGCTCAAAATGTCTTTCTTTGCTTGAATTTGTGCCAAATAGATACAAGAATTTATCCCCACTTGACTACTGCAGACCTTATCAAAGGCCAAACCCCCCTTGTTTACTTCTTCATATGACTTCTTTAATTTTGACCTTAGGAGGTAATTGGACTTAAGAGAGGATTTAGACACGAGGCTCTCTATAGATTCAACAGAGAATGAAAAAATGGGATGACAGGGAACCCTTGAAAGGACTTCCCCTTTAACGAACTCGGGAAAAGGAGGAACCTTAGGTGAGAGTACACACATGGCCTCCTTAGGTGATGCCTTCCACCCTATGGAAGGACCATTAGACAAGGAACAATCACTTGACACCATAGGGACTTGGGAGACACATAGGGATGATATGGGAACACTTACATCCACTTTTGACTTTAATTGAAAAGAATAAGCAGGAATCCTAGTGACTTCCTCATCCACTTTGATCAAAATTAAGGGAATTACATCCTATCCACTTCGTGGAGCTTTGTAAGTGCTTTGAGATAATTCAGAAGAAACCATTTTGAACCTGATGCACGTATGAACTGCCTTGATGTTTATTTTCTATACTTTCTTAAAAGGGGGGTATTTTTTTGTTAGTCTTCGACAATGCACTAGAAGGTGACAAACCTCATGGCATCCATAACAATAGAAGGGGATCCTCCAGTAGTTGATATGTTTCTTCCAAGAGAATTCCCCCGGTACCTACTCAATCTCCTCAAGAATACCATCCCTAGGATCAAACTCTATATGAAGCCACACCCACTGTCTATCGGTCTTGGTGGCCCAATATGGCTCGCACCCATAGAAACTCCTCAGCTTGTTCTCAATTTCCTATAGGATATCCTCTTGCCAAAATCCCAAGGGAAGGTTTAGGCGAATGTCCCAGACCTTGGCCGGAGCTAATGGTTCATGCACATGGTAAAAATTGATGGCCCATTCCTTGAGCACAAGTCGGACCTCATCCCCTCGATCGGCTAAAAATATTTTTGAATCTTTCTTTGAACAAAAAATGAAGCAATTCCATCCTCAAGACAAGGTGTAAAAATTCAGTCTATATCCCACCACCCCTGACCAGTTGGCATCAATCCATGTTAACAATGATGACGAGATCACAACTTCGCCACAAAAACACCTTACTACAGTTCTTCTAAGAAATCTCGAAATGGCCCCGATTGGGACATCCACCCTGAGAACCATCTTCCTCCTCTCATGTTTAACCTTCCAAGACCTACTTTTAAGTGACCCCTTTTTTGAATGAAAACGTGACTTCACCTTCTCCTCACCCCTCTCCTTGCTCCCTATATCAGAATCCTTATCCATAGACAAAGAGATGTGCCACGAAGGAGAAGAACTAGATTGATCACAAGCACCAACCTTTCCGTCATTTGTGTTATCACTATAATGATTTCTTGGAATCCAAGTCTTGAGATTTTGCGGAACGCTAAATCAGTATAGAGGAGTGTTAGATTAGTGGGTGGGGTCATATCTGGTAGACAAGGTTAAATTCGGCGGAGATGTAGGAGTGATGGGACTCAGCGGGCCATAGATATTGAGCAGCCCAGATCGATGGTCAGGAGACATGTCAAGAGAGGAAACAACATGGAGGTTAAGAACTAGAGAGCGGGTCAGGGAAAATACCGCGGTTTCAACCCATAGACACATGGCACCTCTAGAATCATATCGGGGAGAAAAGTGGGTGAGCATGAAACCGCTCAACCACGCCTCGATGTCACGTGTTCTAATATCATTAAATATGTAAAATCTAAAGGATGCATGTGGAGAGGAGAAAGTGACGGCCAGTCAAATCATCTCACGCCACTTGTTCGAGTACTTTTTGTCCGTGCAATGCCAGGTGAGCGTCGCCAGATAACCAACTCGAAGGCTCATCATTCAAAATAGATTGGCCAAACGTGATAAACTGACATACCTGCAAGTACTCTTGTCAGTAGTTCATGATTGACACTCAATGGCGATTATAATTGAAAACATGGGTTACATTACTCTATTTTGGGAAATTAACGTTCTATTTCAGAATGGGGTAATCACAGGTCGAATCATTTAGCTAAGGAAGATAAGTTCCTGTCTTCTGCAAAACCAGGGAAAATGGATGCGACAGACCAAGTGGCCTCTAGTGAACCAGGATTGTCAACTAATATGACAAATTCATCATTGAAGAAGAGAGAGAAATTGGTTACTCGAATCTTAGCAACGAAATTTTATACAACGCCTTCGGGAGAGCTAGGAGTGGACGAAGAGGTCATATTAAATCCCATCATGAAGGATTTAATCATCAATGGATACACAGGCGAACACCATACACGAGCTGCCAAGAGGAAACAGAGCAAACGTCAGAAGACAGAGGTAAAAACTTAGGTGGTCGAAAGCGTTGGGGAAAACCAACCTGCATGGCTTGATACGTTAAAAGAAGAAATAGCCAAGATGAAATAGATTGCAAGATAAATTTAGTGTGTCAGAGAATTTTGTAATAATATTGACAAATGGCCTTCAAGGAAAAAAACCTCAAATATGTCATTTTTGTTTATAACATCCCCTAGAAAATAGGAGTTTGGTTGTTATACGTTACTCTTTTGTAACCGATAGCTATTTTTGGAACTTTGGGGAAGATGATTCGTTCTGAATCCCGGATGTAATCTGCTTATATATACTATTACAAAGATAAATAAATGGTTGGACGGAACGAAGAGGGGACTTCCCTCGTAGTAGGAAGACTTTGTAAATCCATGGAGCTAAAGTGAATATACAATGCAAAAGCATTTTGAACTGTTTATGAAAAGATTCTAATGGCTGTGATATGAGTTATCTTTTCTCTCATAGTGTGTATTTCTTGTGTCTTTGAAATCCCATTTACATTTTCCTCTTTTTAAATTGGAGAATTAAGAGTTCATAATTCGTCTTATGAGAAGTTATGACGCTCTCGACTTAACAATTTAAATTATGTAATCCTTTTCTTGACTAATTCAGAATTCATCTCAATATGCTCTGATGCAGATATTTGTTTTCCTTTTCCTCTTTCACCATGCAGATTTCAATTTTAAAAAACTCAAACTCATTGCCTCGGTTAGCCTTTCTCCTCTATATAGTTCTAATGGTCTGCCACTGCTTTATTCATTTTCGACTCCATAGCCCCAAATGTCACCCCCTTTCCTTCGCCAACAACTGTATGAAACCCCCAAATAGATCAAATCTAGCCACTGATTATCAAAGAAATACCTAGTGACACGAGAGATCCCTCTCTAAGTTGAGCAGGCTAATGCCCAACTCTAAAGTAGTTTGAAACAATTACCTCTGTCGTTTGTCTATTCAGCCAGACAAAATTTACAGAGTGCTAACATTCTGGCGTCGTTGCCGGGGAGGAAATTGGAAAATTTTCCCTGGGAAAGAATGACATGGTTGAGTTCCAAGGTCTGAGAGCAACAAACACTTAGGAACACATTGGTTGTATTCCTGCTCTGGCGACTCCACACATCAAAAATCAGTTTGAAGGTGATTCCACTGGTAGAAGAATCCATAAATTTAAATTTTCAATGGCGACTCCACTCTCAATGCATAATCCATCTTACAAAACATTATTGGCGACTTCACTCAAGATTCAAATGTAATGTAGAGACTCCACTAGAAGATGAGATCCCTTGACAGAGGTATGAACAGACATTATGGAAGAAAACAAGTACTTAAAATTGGATTTTTCCAAGGCATTTTATTGTTTGTTATAAGTTGCCTCTGGTCCTTTCCTAAACAAGCTAGACAAATTTTCCTTCACCTACTGCATGAAAATAATGATCATGATATTACTGACATTGCATATCCTCCTCTTGAGATTATACAATTATCTCCTTAGTTTATTACTGACTTCGATCAAAATATCCCACCTGAACCATATGATAATCAAGAAACCAAGGCTAATATTTCACCTCTTGTACTTGATCCAACACCCTCCAAAACTCAACATAGATACAAACCCTTAAAGTTACCTCACATCCTACATGATTTTCCTCCAAAGTACTATTATTACCTACCTGTGTTTGATGGGGAACTTGATGCCATATCAGCTTAAAAACACATCCAAGGGTTTGAGAATTTTATATATTTGTTTGATATTGACCATGAGGATGTTTATGTAAGGGTATTTTCTCAATCCTTGAAAGGGGACACCAAAGACTGGTTTAAACATTTGCAGACAAAGAAAATTAGCTCATGGGAGGAATTGAAGAATGTTTTTTTAAAGTTTTGGGGCAGGAAGAAATATTTGGATCTACAACTTACAGAGTTCCATGCCTTAAAAAGACAGAGCGATGAAGTTATTTCTATATTTAGCAGAAGGTTTTCCAGCATCTATTACAATTTGCCCAAAGAAATTCAACCCACTAAAGCTGCTGCCATGCTCCATTATACAACAACCCTTCATCCAGATGTGTCTTTCCTTCTAATGGAAAGAAGACCTAAGTCCTTACAACAAATTTTTAATGATGCTCAAGAGATTCAACACAATATCCAAGAATGTGAATAGATTCGAAATGAGGGGTCAGATGCTCAATAACATGAAATTGAATATGAACAAAAAAACAGTTGATTGGAATCTTGAGCATAGAGTTGATAATATCATATGCCCTTCTGAAGTTTTTAATGTCAATGATTTTGAAAAAAATTATATTCCACTTGTTGAACGAAGAGGTGATGATACATTCCATGATAAGCAGAGGGCTGATTGTTTTATGTATTCATTTGTAGAC
>ML822781.1:66699-86932 GCA_009831015.1 Picea engelmannii
ATTCAATCATACCTTTACCGTGTAGTAGTAGAAATCCCTTCTCTCTGATATGCCCCAGTCTTTGATGCCACAACATATCCTCTTCTCCAGAGACTATAGGAGTTTTTTCTTTTTCGGCTCTAATATCATGAACAATGGAACTATTACACCCATCACTAATAGTCCTTTCCTATAGCTTATGCAGAGTTCCAATACGAACTCCTTTTAACAACGCCATTACTCCTCGAACCATCCTATAGGTTTCTTTCTCAAGCACTTTGTTTACCCTTGCATCGTTCATTTTGCTTACATAAATCAAATTTCTGGCCAATCCTGGGATGTGCAAAACAACAGGAAGTTTTCTAATCCTTCCATCCATGAGCTTCAACTTGATTTTTCCTCATCCTATTATTTTGGTTGTCGAGTCATCACCTAGGAAAGCATCACCTCCATCATACCTTTCATATTTGAAAAACCAGTCCTTGTGAGGATTCATATGAAAGGATGCACTTGAGTCAACCAGTCATGCCTCATGATCTACATGTGTACTTGAAGAAGATAAGTACACATCAACTCCTTCTTCCAAGGAGGTTTTTGTTTCTGTAGAAGGAGCATCTTCATATCCCTTCCCTCTCTCAAAACTTTTGGATATACATTGCTTCTTGTAGTTCCATTCTTTTCCACATCTCCAACATACCTTTACAAACTTTCCAGGAGATTTAGATCTACCCTTAGATTTAGATCTCTTACTTGAGGACTTAGATCTATTTATTTCTTGGGAGTGTCCTCTTGCAAAAAAATATTTTATGCTTTGAACTTCCATTTTCTTCTACCTCATCTCCTATGACAATAAGGATGAGACCACATCATCAAAAATTAAAGTAGTTGTATTACTACCTATGGCCACAACCAGACTATCCCACGAGTCTGGTAAAGAGCACATTAAACCAATACACTTATATTCATCTGAAATTTTAATATCAATAGATAATAACTAACTTACCACAGTATTGAAGGCACTCAAATGCTCTGTCACCAAATCTCCATATTTCAGCCTCGGGTTATACAACTTCTTCCCCAGGAACAATTTGTTTACCATGGACTTAGATTGATACAAAGTCCCCAACTTATCCCATAATTCTTAGGTTGTTTCTTCCCCTAACACATTCAACAATACTGAATCTAATAGGTACAACTAGAATGTGCTCTTTTCCTTCCAATCCAACTTGTTCTAGTCTTCTACTGATGTTTGTGTAGGTTCAACACCTGGATCCACAACGATCCATTGATGTTTGTCCTCCAACAAATCTTCCATCTTGAGCTTACACAACTCAAAACTTTGCCAATTAAATTTCTCTATCTATATTTTCAAACTGCTCTCCATTTCTTTTCATCTGAAGAATTAATATTGTAGATCTCCCAGTGTAACAAGGTTTACCACATACCCGAGCCAAAACCCCTAACCACAAAGGTGTCCCCCTGAAGCCAATAATTGATATGATACCAAATCTATATTTTAACATTGTACAATAAATTAACGCAAACAAATTCTTAATAAAAATAGAAAAGATACAATGGCACACACACACACACACATTACACAAATATTTTTACCCTAGAAACACAAATCGATAAAACTAGCGACCTTTTTAGAGCCACACCTTTAATCTTCTATTCATCATCTTCTTCATTTTTTACAATAAAATATACATATAGGATACCATGGAATCCAAACCCCTAATCCATTGACCTGGATTAGTCAACAAACCTAATTCCTTAACCAGGATTAGAAAACCATGAGTGAAAACCATGTGTTGAAAAACCACCAAAAACAATGGGCGACTATCAAAAATAAAATGGTGAATAAAACTGCCAAAACAAATTCTAGGGGCTCCGCCCCCAAGGTCCCCATTAAGGGGACTACAATGATGCAAAGAATATAACACATACCCAACATTTGAAGCATGACTAGGCATATCGAATAGTCAATATGAAGAAATATTTAACTTACACAAAAATGCTCATTCAATGACAAGATTATGCTTGGAAACATGAAATACATATCTTGCTCATTTAGAACCATAAAGATGCCATAAACATGTCAAACAAGTATACAGTTACAAATGACCATGAAACCATATAAAAGTGTCTCATTCATTCACCATATCATTTAGAATCAAGGATTATTATCATCGTCAAGGAATTGTGTGCTAAGAATCAATGTGATTGCAATGATGAGACTAAAGAAACACCACATACATTGTTATGATGAATACTTATGGAAAGGGGAAGGGAAAAAATCCATGTGATGACCCTTAAAGTCATTTAATATGCTACATAGGTTTTGTGATTTTATTCATCTATCTTTCATGAGCTAGGATTTTATATAAGAGCCTTCAAGAGGGTCTTTAGCATTGAATTACATGTCCTCGACATTGTTTCTTACTACCTTTTTTTTCCTTTTTATTTATATGTTCACTTTATTGAGCAAGTCCCTTTTTATTTAGATATTAACAGAGAAGTTATGGACTAGGGGCATTGTCCTCATAGCGAGGTGGCATTTCTAAATATTTATATTTCTGGCGTTTGACTTTATTTCTCTTCGCCTCTAGCCTTTTTTTTTGGATTTATTAACTTAGGATTTATTTATTAGACAATTTTGGTGACATTTGATAAGTCATACATGATCAAGATAGACTTTTATGGATGGAATGGAGTGAAATAGAGAAAGTGGGAAGTGTTTAGTATATATAGAATGTGGAAAGGAATACCTTGGATAGATTATTAGTAGTACAAATTGACCTGAGAAATGACAATGCTTCTAAAGGAAAACCATGGTACCCTAAAATATGAAAAGGAAAATAATAAAAATATGAATGTTATGAAGTGTTATCGGATTTCATTTTAGTGTTTACCACTTTTAGGACTAACCAAGAAGTTACAGCATCACATCCAAATAAATCACCAATGCATGGAATATAAAATACATCGCATTGAAACCATAATGTACCATCCATAGTGAATTTGTCATGTAAGGAGTGAGGGGGGAGATCAAATATACCATAGTTGAGCTAGCACAATCATACATTTGAAGGAGAGAATGAGAAGAACCACATGAGTTTGGAAAATATGAGCAAGATAGTTCATGCAATGAGAAACATAAGACCCTTGTGAGGGTGCCTCTGAATTTGTCGCCCCTTGGGGGGTAATAAGACCCTAACACCATGTCTCTAGAATACACACAATGAGTGCAACATTCCCTTGTTGTTTTTTTCCACGATTTCTCCTCAAATCATTTTCATCACCTACATATTTGATAACTTTATTAGTGGCCTTTTTTCCCCACATAGGATAAAAAATCTCCCCAATAGAAGGTGTCCTTGCAACACATTCATCATGAATGGACCCATCCATGTTGCTATTCATTTTGTAATAAAAAACTCAACTGGTAGTTGATTCAATGATAGAAATCTAACTAAAGGTTGGGCTAGTTGATTCAGAAGGTTAGTTGATGAAAAAAACAAATAATTTTGATTAAATGTTGACTTGAAACAGTCATTAGTAGAGAAACACATGAGCTCTACTTATCAATGATAACATCTCATCTACAAATCACTTCCTACTTAACTAAATCATATAGTTGATAGGTTTTTTAATCTTTGGAATAATTGACCATGATGAAAATATAACTCTTTAGGTCCATTTTCTTTTGCTTCTCATCTAAAATATGAGCACAAGGTATACATCCAAAGGTCTTAGGTTTCCAACTAGTGGTTTCCTTCCAATCCATTTATCAAGAGGAGTTACATCCCATCCTCCTAGGATTAGAATATTATTCACAATGTAATTTGAGTAGGCAACGATCTCTACCCGACATCTACAAATTTTAATCAAATGTGTTTTCTCTCTCTCTCGACAACACCATTTCGTCGAGGTGTGCAAGGTACTAATATCTAAAATATAATACCATTCTAGGATAGGTACCCTTTAAATGCAACGATCACATATTATCCTCCATTCTCAAAGCTCAAAAATTTCATAGGGTGGCAACATTGTTGTTCAACCAATAACCTTAACTCCTTGATTTTTTTAAAATACCGCATCCTTTGTCTTCATTAAATATACCTAAGTAAACATGGAAAAGTAAAAAAATTTTGATAACATACCTTTCACTTGCTAGATAAGGATGGTTCATTGTACAATGGTCATTATGCACAAGCTCCAGTTGTGTTTTTTCCCTCCAATACTTTCCTTTCTCAAACTTTCCTTGGGAATTCTTACCAAGAACACATTCCTCACATACAACTTATGGAGGAACCACTCCAGGGAACTCTGAACCATATTTAATCTAACCATCAATTTTATGCTTCTCAAATTAAGATATCATAGTCTTTCATTCCAAAATTTTCTTATATCATCATTGTTTTTTATAATTGCAAACAACTTTGTTTCTTTCTTCTTTGAACCAATGAAATCACCCTTGAAGCCATGTGATGGGAACAAAAAAAATCAACTATCCATTCATTTTGAGAAGTATGAGCATGTAACACTTGAGAGTAGCTAACATTAAAGGTATGATCATTCTCAATTTTTTTTGTCTTGATCATGTTGATGGTTGATTAGTTGACTATTTTCCTTCAAGTTATCAATCTTCTCCTCACAGTCATAAACCTTCTTTCTGCAAACCTTATTAAAGTGCCTCAACTTTCCATACTAATAATAGGTCTTCTTATTCTTTAATTTCCAAGTCTATTGTTGGTTATCATCTCCATGTTTTCTTCTATCGATATGATCTTCACAAACCTTATTGTGGTCTCCATCATGGTCTCTTTTTTCATTACCATCTTGAATGTTTTCTCTGTGACTTTGTTGACTTTTTCCCATAATGAAATTCACATGCTACTTATTGCTATATTTACTTCATTAAAAATGTTTTCTTATGCTCTAATCAACAAAGAACAAAAGGAGTCAAAGGTATAATCCTTACCATATTTTTTAGTTGAAGCCCAATTTTCTCAAAATATGGAATAGAAATCATCATATGATGTTTTTAGATGCATCATAATCAATTATATCAACTTCCCTTCCTTCTTTAGGAATTATTTTCCACGTTCACCCAATTTCAACTATGGCTCATTTATATAAGCCATACAATCTTGAATCCTATCAAAAGAGAGAGGTTCCAAAGAGATCAACTCTTTCTCAAGTTACATAACCTATATTTCATCAACATTATCAAACAAATTCTTGAGATTATTCCATACTTGTTTGGACAATTTATTCCACTTATATGGAACTAAATATCCCTTAAAATGTAGGTCCTAATAACACTTACAACTTCTTCCTTCTTCTCATTAATCATGAACTACCCATATTCATCTTTAGGATTGAGAACAACAGTCTTTGTGAATTTCCACAATGATTTTCTCTTCAAGAAAGTCTCTATATCTTATTCCCATATGCCATAGTTATATGCATGAGCATCACAGTCTCCTTCTTCAAACCCAAATTACTTTTACAAAACCTTGATTCAAAAAGTATCATCTGCCTAGTTATCAAATTCTTAGGATTGGAAATACCATCCACAATATTAGTGTGATGCATTAGCCTCCATGCACCTTGAAACAATAATAACCAATATATGATCTTAAAAACAAAAGGCTTTGATATCATGTTAGAATTCAAATGTGTATTGTAGAAGTAAAAAAAACATCCAAGCAAAGTTGGTGCCATTAAGAAAAACTACAAGATAAAAGATTAGGTCAATCAATTTATGATTAAAAGATATATTACTAAAATTAGTCTTGTTATTAAGGACTAGAATATACTACCATTAGTCGTCTCCCAAAAAATAATATTATATATATATATATATATATATGTTTTAGTTTTTTATTATCACAAATTAGCCAATTTATACTTGTGACAGTAAATATAAAATAACATGAAATTGTATTGATATACTTTTCCATATAAATTTATCCAAGACCATCTATTTATACTCATGTTTGTAACCTATCTCCCTTGAACTAGGTTGATTCATTCCATTCTTAGCACCTAAGATGGCCTAAAAGTAGTTAGATAATCTAAGTTGCTCCACTGACTCTTTGTCTAGCCAATTAGGGTCAACCTAGTTACGATCATTTTAGTTAGTATGATTCACCTGGTTAAAACCCCTTATTCGATTAGTTGATTGCTAAGTCGATCCATTGATTAACACCAAAATACACCAATTGGCACATATTAATTAGGTTTAATCACAAATTCCAACATCCCCCCTTCAACAAAACTTAAAATTCTTAGAGGATCAGGAGGTGGCATTAGCTCAACACCCATCCTTAATGATAGCTTCCTAAATCCCAAGCATAGATTAGATTTCACCTATGTCGATGACTTTGAAAATACATCAACAATTTGATCATATGTCTTACAATAAACAAGAGGCACCACATTCTCGTGTACCAATTGCATGAAGTAATGTGCATGAAGTTCAACAAGATTTATCTTGCAATGTGCCACGAGATTTTGAGCCATTTTTATTGAAGTCTAATTATCACAAGACAATATAGTCAATTCCTTATGAGGAAACCTAATCCTTTCCATCAAGTTGCAAATCCCAACTACCTTAACTCCACTATTTATTGCTCCTCTATATTAAACTTCATTGGTTGATAAGGAAAAAACTTGTTTCTTTTTTACATGACCATAATATCATACCTAATCCAAGATGAAACATATATCCATAAGTAAACTTTTGGTCATCCCCATCACTAACCCAATCTAAATATGTATATCTAACCAATTAATTTGAATTTCTACTAAAATACTTAATCTTTGATATATTGGACAATCCTCTTTAAGGTGTTCATTGTCTTTTCTTTAGATCCTACATGAACCTGGAAACCAAACCAATAACAAATTCGATATCATCTCTAGTATTAGTCAAGTAAATAAGATTGCCAACAAGTTTCCTATATAAAATAGCATCTACTTTTGAAGAATCACATTCCTTATTTAGTGTCACTCCCAATTGAAACAAAGTAAAATAGGGGTTACAATATTCAATTTTAAATATATTGAAGAGATCCAAAGCATATTTTGGTTGAGAAATGAAGATACCATCAACCAATTACATAACTTATGCAACAGAGGTACGTCAATCATTTCAAGTGCACCTTTTGATTCTGACTTCATACCAAAATCCAAGTCATCGTTATTGTTAGTAATGATCAAATCATCTTCATAAAACATAATTAAGAGAACTACACCATTCATATGTAGAACATAAACATTGTGATATGATTCAAACAATTGAAACTTTGTTGGAGAAATAGTCTGTCAATTTTCATACCATTCCCAAGGTGCTTGTTTTAATCCTTACAATGATTTTTCAATTTTCATAAAAGATTATTATCTTGCTCAAAATCGGATAGCTACTCCACATAGATATCTTCATTAAGATACCCATTAAATACGAAATTAATTACATTGATTTTATGTACTTCCTAATCAAAATTAGCAACAAGAGAAAGAATAATATAGATATAATTCATCTTGACTACATGAGAAAAAACATCCATGTAGTCAATGCATTCCTATTGAGCCCTTTTCTATTAGAGGAGATTTATGTCTCTCAACAACACCATCTAGTGTAAATTTGGTTAGACAACCTCATTTTCATTTATCTCATTTTTGTTTTGGGATGGGTAGCCAATTCTGAAGTATTATTATTTAGCAAGGAATTATATCTTTTAGTCAGAGCATTTTTCCATTCATGGCCACCATGTGCATTTACATATGTCTTAGTATCACATGTTTTCGGCCCACACACCATAAGTGCAACATCATGTTGTTGTTTTCACCCATGAGTCCTCCTTGAATTAGTTCCATCACCCACATCTTTGAAAATTGCCTCAATGGTCTTTGTTAATCACCTAAGATAATGAATCTCCTCGGTAGAAGCCATCCTTGAAACACATTGATCACTAATAGACTCGTTCACATTGCTAGTCGATTTATAATCATCAATTCGATTAGTATTTTATTCAACTATAAAAATATGGCTAGAGGTTGGGCTAGTTGATTCATAATAAGTTAGTTAATTCAAAAATCTAGAGAATTTCAACTAAATTTTGACCTCAAATATAAATTCACAGAGAAATCCCTAAATTATTCTCATCAAAGATAACATCTCATCGATAAATCACTTCTTTCTTAATTGGATAATATAGTTGATAAGATTTTTACTCTTTAGAATAACCTACTATGATGTAAGAATAACTCCTRGGTTCCAACTTATTTTGCTTCTCATTCAAAATAAGAGCCCAAGATTTGTATCCAAATGTCTTGAGGTGTCCAATTGATGGTTTCATTCCACTCCATTTCTTAGGGAGTGACATCATGTAGTACTTTGGTTAGAATCTTGTTCAKAATGTAATTTGTGTAGGAAACAACCTTTTCCCAAAAATTAGTCGGTATTTCCTTTCCTTTGAAGAAAACATCTGCCCAATTTAATCAAGGTTATATTCTTTGTCCCATCAAAAAAAATCTATTGATGTGTGTAAGGTATTGATATTTTCCATGAGGTACCATTCCAAGATAAGTAACCTTCAAAGGAATTACTCACATATTCTCCTTCATTATCAAACCTCAGAAATTTGACAGGGAAACCACATTACTCTTCATCATGCCCGAAACTCCTTGAATTTTTAAAGGACGTTATCCTTTGCCTTCAAGAAATAAACCCAATTAAACCTAGAAAGAGTCATCAATAAAGTTGAGAACATACCATGCATGTGATAAAGTAAGACATTCATTGTATAAAGGTCATTATGCACAAGTTCCATTTGCATCTTTTCTCTCTAAGAGTTCCCTTTCTTGAAAATATTCTTGGTGATGCTTACCGAGAACACGTGCCTCACACACACCTCCAAGAGGAAATATGTTAGGGACTCCATGAACCTTATTCAATTTGACCACCAATTTCATGCTTATGAAATTCAAATGTCCTAGTCTTTTATCCCAAATTTGTATTCTATCAATAGTTTTGACTATAAGTTAAAATGATCTAGTTTCTTTCTTGTTTGCATCCTTGAAGTCACAAATTTTTTACAATTATCCTTTGGGTCAATAATACCCTCAATAACCACCTCAAAACCATTGTCAATATCCTTCATGACAAAATTCTCTACCTATAATTCAACTTTCTTGACACTCTAGTTAAGTTGTGGTACAAACATCAAATTTGCACTCATATTAGGTACATGGTAAAAATCAATTATCACCCCAATTTTACAATAAACCCTACCACTGCTAGTAAGAGTAAGTGAATAGTCATATGCAACAAATATATTCATTTCTTTGTCCTCACGCAAGGAAGAAAAAATAGAAGCATGTTTATCCATGTGATGTGAACAACTAGAGTCAACTATCCATTACTTTTGAGAGACACAAATGTGTAAGTCTTGAGAGAAGATAACATAAAAGGTATGATTATTGGAACCTTTTTTGTCTTTAGTGCTTCATTGGTTGAATATCCACCTTCAAGTATTTTAATATTCTCCTCAAGGTCACAAACCTTCTTCCTACTTGTTGTTTGAAAGAGAATTGCATTTCCACAACAATAACAAGTCTTCTTAGTGTTGACTTTCCTAGTTTGTTGTTAACTAACACCTAAATGCTTTCTTCCATCCATCTAAACTTCATGATCGTGATCACAATATCCACCATTGACTCTTTCTTTATTTCCTTCTCAAACTCTTTCTTTGTAATTCTATCGGCTTTCTCCTTTAATGAAATGCTCTTGTTTCTTATTTCTAAGATATTCTTCAATAGAAAAAATTTCATGTTCCTTGATCAATAAAGAAAAAAAGGTTTCAAATGTACAATCCATATTTTCTTCTTGTCTTGAATCCCAATTTTTCAAAATGTGGAACAAAAATCATCATACAGTGTTTTTATATTCACCACAATCAATTATATGAAGTGCCCTTCCTTCTTTGAGAAGTTTTTTCCATATTTTCCTAGCTTAAGTTGCAACTCCTTTATATGACCCAAATGATTCTCAATCATGTCAAAAGGGAGAGGTTCCATAGGGATCAAATATTTCTCAAGTTGCATAACCTAGCTTTCATCATCCTTGTGTAAGAACTTCAACTTTTTCTAGACTTCATTCAGACAATGGATTCCATTGGCATGGAGCCTAATCTCCCTTAAAATATAGGTCATCATAACACATACAAATTCATTATTGTTCAAATTAACCATGAATTTCTCATGTCATATTTTTTTTCCAAGAAAAAAGTTGTAATCTCTTTATTTCAAGATGAAATGATGACATTAAATTTAACATGTGTTAAGGGACAATAAACTAAAACATCACAACTAATATCGATCATGAAATAAAATCTAGGGACAGTATCCCAAAGAATCTACAGATAATAACCAAACAATTGAAAGAAATGATAAAAATTTGTATAGTATCTAACAAGTTCCATGCAATTAAACATAAAAAATATAGCATCCAAATTGGCCTTATACACAAGTTTTTTAAATCCCTGGACAACAAAGTCCACATAAAAAAGTGTCATATCACTAGAAAAATAGTTATGTATTAGGAAGGATATTAATAACTTCATCTTGTAGCTCAATGATATGAATTAATCCTACTTTATCATTCACCATATATTTGGAAAAACCATTAACAATGTTATTTAATCTCTACACATGCATACAAGAAAACACATGCATACAAGAAACGTTGAAAAAAATAGCTAGCCACTCCTTCACTTGTCAAATAAGATGGTCAAAACCTAAGTTGAGATTCCTCATCTAATCATTGATTGAATCCACCTCCAAATTCAAAGCTCTAAATATCTGGAGTTTTTTTATGCCACTTTATGCTTTTATACAAACCAATACGAGAATGGATTTATTCTATGCCACGTTGTTGCTTCCATATCCCAATCCAAAAGTGAATGTAAAGTAGTGACTCTTTGTGATATGTAAATCTCCCCTAGGAACTAACACATTAGGGGCTTTGTTTAGATACAACTTTGAGTGGGCATGCTTTATTGATGTAGAACTTGTCAAGATATCTCCAACATGGAGAAATAACAGAATAAGGATTGAGAGTGTACTTGAGAGGTTGGTTATATTATTTCTATTTGAAGCTTATGGGAAAGGTGGATAGATGAAAGTCTTGGTTTGGTTGTGATGAAGGCTTAGATCATTGTCTAGTTTTCTTACAAATTGAGATGAGAAATGATAAACCCCCTTCTTTTAAATTCAACTCCAGCTATTTGAAAGAGGAGGAATTCCAGGATCTAATAAAGAATAAGTGGAGGTCATTTAAGAAAATTTGGGGTCTCCTACTTGTGTTCAATTTGTGAAATTCTTGAAAATTATTAATTCAAAAGTGAAATATTGTGAAACTAAAATATTTAAATCAAGATACAAGCACCCGAATAAATAATAGGGGAGATATGTAGGATTCACAAATATAATGCAAGAGGGTTTTTTAACAATGAAGAAAAATTGAGGATGAATGAGATGGAAATTAAGGTGAGGAGATTGTTGGCTAATACATAGGCATACTAGAGATTGAAAAACATGGAAATTTGGCTTTAGAATGGTGATGATAACACAAGAACTTTTCACCAATAAGCTAATCATAGGAAGAAGTAGGATACAATCTAGGGAATGAAAGATGAGGAAAGTGATTGGACTAGGGGCCATAGGGAGATAGTTGGAGTCGGGGTCAGACACTTTCAAAAGATCTATAAGAATACTAAGAGAGTGAACAATTTAGAAGTTGTAAAAATATCTTCATTTTGAAGGAAAATGCATGAGGAAATAGGTACAATGCAAGAAGGTCTCCACTACATAAAGAAGCCAAAAATGGTTATATAATTAGTTTTGTTAAAGGCCTGTGATAGAAATAAATTGATGTACTTGAGGCTAATCATGATTCATGTAGGTTTCAATATCTTTGTTGTAAATTGGATCATGGAATGTGTCTCTTCGGTGATTTTTTCTATTTTGATTAATGGGTCAACTTTCAAGTTTTTTAAGAAATCTATAGGGTTAAGATAGGGATGTCATCTAGCCCCCTTGTTGTTCCTATTAGTAGTTGAAGGTCTAAGTAGGGAAGTTATGGAGGCTAAAATAAGATGGAGTATAGAGGCATTAATATAGGTTCAATTCTATTAACACACCTCTTATTTATGGATGATATCGTTATTCATTAATGGATTTGAGAGGTAATCCATAAAAGTTTAGGATATCTTAAGTACATTTTGTAAGGCTATTGGGATGGATATTAATGCACAAAAATAATCATAAAGTTGCAATGGATTGAGGGAGGAAGCTATATACAATGGTGTTAGAGCAAGATTTGCCTCACCCTATGCAATCTTGCAGAGAGGGCCTTATTCCATTTCCCTATGCAGACTTATCTTCCCTATTGATAAAATCCAAAGACAAAAATACAAATTTTTCCACTTGTACGCATCTTGCACCTTATACAACAAGCGTATACGCAGGCTGCTCCACTATAGCCCGCGTACATCGAGATTTGTGCCAGAAAATAAAAATTAAATGTCAGGTTTCCATATCACGACGAGAGATCTATGATCCTTGGCCTTCCATATACTGGAAACATTCTGACTCGGCCCTTCAGTTGCATTTTGAAGGCTATAAAGAGGCCAATTCCAAGCTATGGAAAAGGAGAAAGAATTCAACTTTGAGAGCAAAGTTACTCTCGAGAAATTCTTACTTCATATTGAGTCTGCATCCCTTTGTCCTTTAAGTCTGAACACAGTGTTCAGACCCCAAGTTCTTCCCTTATTGATTGAGAACCTCATTGTCTCCCTTCTATGAGCGTGCCTTTGGTGGAGGATTGAAGTGGTGGAGGCCCAGCTGGAAGGAACTTGGTTTCTCGGTTCCGAACCATGCCGACACGAAAGTCTGTAACAGTTTCACTTATGTTGATCATTTATTAATAGAAATACTCTCTTCCTGTCCAATTGATATATTGCAAATATATGAGTTGTTATGCATGGGCATGTTTGTTTTGTATATTAATGGATTATGCTATCTAATGTGCTAACCTTTTATATTATCACTATATGATTGCTATGCTTGTTTGTTGAGAAATTTTTGTAGGTATAAAGCTTTGGGTCAAAGTGCTCAATGGTGGACATCATCAAACATCTAGATGAGGTAGGTCCCTTTCTTATCTCACTTGCACATTGGTTTATATAACATGTTTTTATGATAGAGATGATTTCTGCAGTCATATCTGTATGTTGTGTTTTACCCTAGCCATAGAGAGATTTTCCTCGTAACAGAATTAGCAACTCCACTGGGGATGAATCTTCTTTCTTAGGGTTTGAAGTACTTTTCTCCTTAGATTTCTCTCATTTATATTGTGGTTCTTGTCGTATCATTGCTTGGCAGTTCCTGTTCACTCTAGGTCTGAGTTTTCAGCATTTCTCCCTCGCATGGCCTTGTTTTAAAGAATATATGCGCCTTTTTCCTTGACTGTCGCATATACATGAAGGTTGTCTCACTGCAAGCTGCGTATATACGCTCTGTTTTCTTGAACAATCGTGTACACCATTTTTCCTTGCATGTTTTCTTGGTCTAGTGTTTATTGGGTGGGATTTGATGTTTGTTGAGCCTTCTTAGGTTTCTATAGTGCATGTTGAGTGTGTTACAAGGGAAAAACTCTCTATGGCCAAGGGTAAACCACAACAAATAGGTATGACTGTAGAAATAAGCTCAATTCTAACATATGCTATATAGACTAATGTGAAATACAAGAAAGAGGCCTACCTCAATCCAACGTTTGATGATGTTCCATCGTTGAGCACTTTGACCCAAAGATTTATACCTGCAAGAAGTTCTCAACAAACAAGAAAATCAAGTTGATAGTGATGATATAGAAGGGATTACCACATCAGACAACATAATCCATTAATGAACATTACAAACACGCCCATGGATAATAATCATATATTTGCAAGATACCAATAGGACGGGAAAGGAGTATTTCTATTAATAATTGATCAACAAAAGTGTCAACATTACAGACTTCTGTGTTGTCATGGTTCGAAACCAAGAAACCAAGTTCCTTCCAACTGGGTCTCCACCACTCAATCCTCCACCAAAGACAAGATCATGAGAAAGAAGCAAAGAGGTACTCTCAACAATAAGGGAAGAGCTTGGGGGCTGAACACTGTGTTCAAACTTGAGGGACAAAGGGATGCAGACTCAATATGAAGTAATTTCTCCAGAGTAACTTTTCTCTCAAAGTTGAATGCTTTCTCCTTCTTTTCCATAGTTCGAAATTGTGCTCTTATAGCCTCCAAAATGCAACTGAAGGGCCAAGTCGAAACTTTTCTAGTATATGGAAGACCAAGGATCAGAGATCTTCTGTTGTGACATGGAAACCCAACCTCATTTTGTATTTTATGGCACAAATCCCGATATACGTGGGTTGTAATGGAGCAACAAGCGTATACGCATCTTGCATAGCAGGTAGGGAGCGTATATGTGGGAAAATGTATATATTTTCAGCTCTGGATTCATAAAAAAGGGATGAAAAGTCTACACAGGGAAATGGAAAAAGGCCCTCTATGCAAGATAGCAATGGTGAGGCAGATCTTGCTATAACATATGCCCCCTAATGTGTGAGATCAGAAGAGTATCTGTGATGACCGAAACACATTATAAATAACCCAGAAGTGGAGTGGTAGAGAACCAGTTGGATGAACTCAATTTCTCATTACATTATGTATTGACTTTTCATACATGGATGCCAAGAATACAATGCAGATCCATGTGGAAAATATACCGAACAAGTGTTCATGGCCATGAATAGGCAAATACAAATGCGGTTATATGCCAAAAGATGTCATGGTCATGAACAAGGCCCAGTGAAACAAATCTCAAAAATCAATTTGAAGATATATGTATACCATGGCGTACAATCTGATCTCCCATGATCACTGAAGTCAAATAGGTACTGGTCCAATGAAATGGATGAAACATCTTAGGAAAGATGCGGCCACATAGTGATGTCTTCAAGTCTTCTACACTATCTTCCAATGGTGCAAGTCTACATCATGTGAATAAATGAGTTGAGGTCAAACACGATGAGACATCGTTTGATTACTGGTCATTGAAGTATATCGTTAACAAACACGAGAAAACCTACCGATAATGAAAGTAGGTATCAAGGCACCCAGTACATCTCTACAAATTTGAATAAAGGAGTTGGTGTCGAACATTTGAGAGATCCATTGATCATGAGACATTGATTTATTCCCATCTGTCAATGGCGAGAGAGCCTACCACTAATGACTGCAAGCCTCAAGGTACTCATAAAACTCTAGGTCCCATATCCAGAATAAATGAGTTGAAGTCGATGGAAAGAGACCCGCTAAAAGGAGAGCATTGAGGCTTCTCTCATCAGTCAGCATGAGGAACAAAGCAGGAGCTTCATGATTTGATGGAGATCGGACGAAGAACATGTTCATGAACCAACGACCCTGTGTGTCTTTCGTGTGTGCCAAATGCAAGCGGTACACGAAAAGGACCCTCTGGATAGCAGCCAATGATGAAAAACTGCTGACAAAGGCGAGGAAACCACCAATAAGGCTAATGGCATCCAAGACACTGCATGAATCCCAAAGTGTGAATAGATGTCTTGCTGTCGAAGACAAGGGAAACCACCCAGTCAACGATCAATGATGAAATGTCGATTGTTGGGTTCAAGGTGACCTACCAATGATGAAAGTAGGGCCAGGGTGCATGACAAGACCAAAGTATCATGTGATTCTGAGACAAACTGAGGGTATGGCCAACATGCAAAGTCAAGATTTCTGAGGAGTGGATGACATAGGTTGATAGACTTCCTTTGAACAAGAGCATGAGACATATGGTGGAATCCGACAGCATGGACTCAATGATGTGACAATTAGATGCAGGAGGCATCAATAATGTTCTCTATAGGGACTGGAAGAGTAACCAGTCGGTAGAGAAAACTCTGCAGCGAGATCAGCTTCCTAAGGCCATGCTAAACCCAAAATTACGATGACACGAGGACTCAATAACTTTGTGCTTTGTTCAAAGGCGACATGACTGCTGCCAATTACAATATAGTATTCCCTTCCCGCCCGTATTTTTTTTTTTTTCATAACAAATGAATGCTATGATACAGAGGAGGGAATGAGTGTCACAAGTAAGCAAAACAGTGGAACTAACCTATGCTCAATGCAAGGAAATGCATGCGGGAGATGGACACTCGGGGTGATGTTCCCTCTAGGGTATAGGGTGTCAAATTGCGAAGGATAAAAACAAGGCTCTGCTTGGTTGAGGATGCAAACTGCTTAGGCAAAGATTTATAATGCAAAATGAGAACCGACTAAAGGATCAATACAACAAGCGAGGGCATGAGATGCAATCACAACTTAACGCCAAAAAATGTCCTTTTTTATATCTTTTAGTCTACTTGTTTTGAAAAAGGGGTAAACTTGTGCCAAATAAACGTCTTTTGAAATCCAATTTACGAGTGTGAAAAAGACAAGTTCACTCGGCAATCTTTTCTATTTTTGATAGCGAGTCGAAAAATAGCTTAACTAGGACTCATGATCTTTCAAATCCAATTTTAAAGAGTGTGAAAGGGACAAATCACTCGATGATCTTTTCAGTTTTTGGACGAGTCAGAAAAGAGAGTAACTGAGACTCGTTGTTGGGATTCCGCGGGTAATAAGGCCGCGTGTGCATGAATGAGAAATGAGGCTCATTGTAAAGTCACGTATTGAATTATAATGGACTCCCGGTCCTAAGAAAAAAAACTCAGCATGGGAACCAAATGACAAAGAGGTTCTAACTAGGGTACCCATTTTTGGTAAGTCTCTACCATTTATTAATGATGTTATTAATAACATATGGAGGTTTATGCATCGTAATAAATGGGTTCGTATCTAAGGCGTAAAAAGAGGTAGTCGAAGGATAATGCAAAAAAATGCACGATGGAGTAGATACCTATTTTATATGCTAGGTTATGAATATACTTGCCCGAGGAGACGAACGGCCAACCATGACATTGAAATCCGCAAGAAAATTGAGTTGAAACTACAAAAACCAGCTTAAAACCATTCTTGAATTAGTCCATTAGACAAAACAATAGCATAAAACTATATCAAGTGGGTAAAAAATGGCTTATAAATAGTAATAAAATCAAAATTTACTGTATCATTTTCATTTTTACCCAAATAGTGCAATTTGGACTAAAACGCCTCCAGAATTCAAATGGCGATCGTGGGAGCAATAGGCAAGGGAATCACACACCGTCTGGACCAGGTAACTCTTCATCCCATCCTCTTCAAATTCAGTGGTTTACAATTTTGAGTTAGGTTCTATTTTGTTAGTTTTTAAGGGCACAAATTGGGTTTTTCGGTATACGCGGGTTTCTTTGAATAGGTCGCGTATACAACTAGATATACGCCCCTATGTGAACCACAGGGGGCGTATATCGGTCCCTACCCGCGACTATTTCTAAATAAACCACGTATACGTGCGCAAATGGCAAAAAAAGATGTTTCTAACTCAAAAATGATTTGGATTTTTGTAGGATGGTGTTGGAATGGAGAGAGCGAGAGCATGAGGAGGTAGATGCAGTTGTGGATCGAGATCTGATGGCTCAAGCGACTTTAAAAAGATGTGGTTTATACAAGTTTTGGGCTCTCAAAGGAATGAGGGCCCAAGTGAGGTTGTTGGAAATGCTGGTGGGCTATTGGGATCCCAATAGCGAGAGCTTTATCCTTGATGGACAACCATTAAGGATCGAAGTAGAGGACATCTACTTCTTGAATGGACTTTCACGCCGAGGAGAGGGTGTGGACCTCAAGTCACGCGAGGTAGGGAGTGGGATCAAGGTCGAAGAATACATCGAGGCCCACTTTGTTGTAGGGACTCCCATGGTGGGAAGTCAAATCCATATCCGGGCTATAGGTAACCTCAGCCTGAAGATTATTGTGCTCGTGCTTACCAGGATCATAGGATCAACCACGTTGCATCAAGCATCTAGACCACTTATGTTTTACGCACTGGAGTGTGCGAGACCCACCATCTACGATTGGTGTACCTCACTGTTGACCAACATGAAAGGTCAGTTGATAGAGTGCAAGTAGGGGGGGAAGCGAAACTTCGTGTTTGCCTCTATCCTTTGCATCTTATTTTTCGAGCGAGTCCCAGGTCTGGGACCGAGAGTGGAGATCATTCCTAGAGGACAACGTGATCCATCTATGGCGTGATGGATCGAGGTCATGAGATGGTAGGGGGGAGGTAGGGTGGTGACACCCTACAATGATGATTTTTTCCTCTGGTGGCGGAGAAAAATCATATCTCTGGATGACTATCCCTATGGAGGAATCTATTTTAGAGGAGATCCTAATATGTCTCTTCCACCAGGAGCCGCCTATGGCACCATAGGTAAAAAGTTTTTATATATTTCATTTTTTTGTATTTTTGTATTGAAGAGAACAAAAATATTTTTGGATGGTGTTTTAAATATTAATTCGATACTTGTGTGACTGCATATGTGGGTCCATAACGACCAGAGGGATTCATATGACATAGGCGGAGGCATCGGGGAGATGAGGCAGTGGGAGGAGAAGTGGAGAGAGTCCTACAGAACGTGCAGGGTAACCTGTCTTGTCTGACATAGAGGATTCCTATGGTTCAGGTGGAGGATCTACCTAAAGCCATGCAACGACAGGTTGTCGGTGTACCTAGAGCATGGGTACGACTCTTTTAGTGTCTCTCAAATGTCGTGGTTTTCTATCATGATACACATCCGGTGCCACATGTGTAGATATCATGGGACATGTATATCGACTGTATATGTATTTTGAGGGTTTTAGCCCCAATTTTGTAATACAAACACCATATTTTTTGGAAATATATAAAGAGGGATCTTCGGCTTACTCATATCTTACAATGTGTACATTGATTTAATGGTCTTGTTTTCTTTATTAACGTGAGAAATGCCAATCTAAAACATAATTAGTGTAGGCATCAGATACATGATTAGAACTTCTAGGAATGTGAAAGTATGTAATAAAATAAAATTGTCGTTCTAAAAGACGTACCCGTAGGAATAGACGGAGTAACATCGGATCACGCACCCGGTAATGACCATTCAACTGACATACGACTAACTGAGAATCCAGGCGAACCTCTAGAGAGAGAATACCATGTGAGATAGCATCGCGCAAAAGTTCTATGATGGCGCTATATTCAGCCACCTTCTTCGTGGATGGCCCTAGGCATACGCCACCTGAAGACACCAGTAGACCCTCGGGTGAGTAAATCACCCAAGCGAAGGAAGCCAAGTTCCGTGTATGACGACTGGCTCCATCTGCGAATCCTAGGTAGACCGAAGACTCCGTTGACATCTGCCAACCAAAAGGGAAAACATGATAAGCAAGCCGAAGACAAAAAGAAAAAAGATGTATATACACTAAATTTACATTAGTATACAAAGGGTTTCGCTCAAGCCGAGGGCTCAAGCGTAATGCCTTTTCAATTAGATGCCATTTTTGGGCTCGACCAATTTCTTCCCTTCATAATCTTCCAATTCGTAGGCTCCTTTTTCTAGAACACGTCGCACGATATAAGGACCATGCCACATGGGTTTAAACTTGCCTACCCCTAGCGGTTCTTTGGCTTGGTCATACAAGAGGACCAAGTCACCTTTGGTATACAACCAGGGACAGACAGACTTGTCATACTGAACCTTGACAAGTTTTTTGTTTGCCTCGATAGTCGTAAAGGTGTCTCAACGCTGCTCGTCAAGACTCTCTAGGTGCACCAGGTGTCGCTCTAAATCTGAAGTGACAAGTAGGAGCTCGACTGCCAATTTGAGAGAAGGGATTTTGCATTCAACGGGAAGTATCGACTTCACACCGTGCACTAACTGAAAAGGGGCAAACCAGTGGCAGTATTAACCGAGGTTCGGTATGCCCAAAGCGCAGGATACAACATGATGTGCCAATTGGAATTACTCCGACTGACAGTTTTTTGCAAGATGGTCTTGAGAGACTTGTTGATGACCTCTACTTGCCCATTTGACTGGGGGTAATAAGGAGATGAGTGACCATGTTTAAACCCCATCTTAGACGCTAGTTCTACCATCATTTCATTCTGAAAGTGACTGCCATGATCAGTGACAATCTCACTCGGG